>VYZV01001575.1:96180-117011 GCA_013401275.1 Pandion haliaetus | reverse complement strand
TGAGGAAGCAAAGCCAGCTCCTATATGAGATTACATTAATGGTTTTCCCTTGATTTCAGGGGTTATATTGTCATTTATACTATGTGAGGGATTCTACTCTGCAGTTTTTAGTTAGCAAACGTTGAAATTTTTTTTATATTTGGCTGGTCAAATGGTATAATCTTAACCAGGCCATACACCAGTAAGCATGTGAGAAAGGGAAGATTTGAGAGGGCTGGTGCTAACACAGGGAGTAGTGGTAGCTGGATTGACTGTAACGGTGCTCTTACCGTTGAGGAACTGGATGCTTGTGTACCTCAAATCTCTTAAAGTAGTATAATTCAAAGTCCTTTGAATTATAAAATAATTTTCTTTTTAACGTGTGTTGTCTGCGTAACTCTTCTTTGATTGCTTTTTGTGTGTGAGAGGGAGGTAGATGTATTTTTCCCTTTTCTGTTTCAGAGAGAAAAATCAGTCTTCTTTAAGGGTTTACCGTCATAACTGTGATTTTGTTTCACATTCGTCTCCTGAAACTGTGTTTATCCTTCTCTGTTGGAAACTATGCTTTTGTGCTCTCCAGTGCAAAATAAATTAGTGAACGAAACAGAAATTACCCAGAGGCTGGGCTTTTTTATTTTTATTTTTTGTTAGTGTACTTTTAAACGAATCCTGTCTGCTGGTTGAGAGACTTCTCTGGCATCCCTGAGGAACTGCAGGTGCTGAGATGTCTGCCTGTACAGGACTGGCAGGGAAGGCACTGAGCTTGAAAAAAGTTATGTAGCAGTAGCAGTAGTGCCACTACTATCATTATGTTTTGGAATGTGAGACCAGGATCTGATTGTCCTTAACAATGCCTAAAATGACCAACTAGGATGCAGTTTTTTCCCCAGGGACTTCTCTTGCAGACGTGCAGATTTATTAGTTCAAATCGGTGCATATTTAAAAGACTGTAGGTAGCTTGTTTTAGATATATTTTGTCCGACTGAAGCTGCAATAGGGCATGTTTTTGGCAAGACAGTTGCCATACAATGGCTTCTATACACCATAAATCTCCTGATGGACTTAAAACATTTCTACAGCATTCTGCTGTTATGACATTAACATGTCTTTCTCTATCAAACAAATTTGAGCATCAGTGAAGGAAAACAGTTTTGGATAAAATAGGCAATCAGCCCCAGGGTAAACTAATGTTACCCCCTTAGCGGTTTTTGGCTGCCTAATGTTTGTATTAGGGAAAGTGTTATTTAAATGTTCTCAATTTGTTTTGCTTTGTCTTAGCTTTGAAGGTTATTTTTGCTGCTTTACATACATTTGAAGAAAAATATAATCTGTAAAGATAATTATAAAGGCAGCTTTGAAATGGCTGAAATATGAGAGGTGCAAAGCAGTGCCAGTGTCCCTGCTGAAGCTCTACAAGTTTTCATCCTCCCTGTGATATATGATCAGGAGGGTAGATGTTGTTCTTAGATATAGTTTGTTCCTTCTCAAAGTAGGCATATATCTATATAGATGAACTGTAATACATAGTTTTGCTTAAACTGTAATTTTTAAGTGAAAATCTTTGGTCAGCATTTGGTTTTATTTGTAGAGATTAAAAAATAATATCTGTCAACAGAAATGCGGCAGTCCTTCAAGGCAGAGTTAGAATTACAAAGCCAGTACCACCGCCGGGAAAGTTTATCTTAATAGGAAAGTGCCACTCCTAACACAGGCTAACAATAATAAATGCATTTTGTAGAAAAGGATCAAGAATTTGCTAGGGCTTAAGAGATTTGCTGTGTTGAGGCCATAAGACAGACACATCGTGCTGATGCCATTTTGCCTCTTGCCTTTATTTTCTTTTTATACAAGTGTCTTTACTGAGAACAATTAAAGATTGAACTTAGTGCTTGGACTTTTGTGTTTCAATGGTACAAAACAAAACAGATTTGTAGAGAAGGATGAGACAATATAGCAGTAAGGAAGAAGTCATGTAATTACATAGATTTCTTCTGCTTTTGTTAAATTTTGATTTAAATACTAAATTTGGAGTTCTGGCTCCCCTTCAATATCAAAGTACTACTAGTAGCAAACAGATGCATTTCACATTTTGCCGGAATACAGTGCTACAGCAAAGGGGCAAATACAAGTTTTCCTTTGTTTAATAATCATAATGAAGTTTTACTGGGGGAAAGAAATGAGTGACAACAGAAAGAAAGATAAATATTTTTGAAAATTAACTGGCACTGTCTTCTAAGGTACAAAATGGCACATGATATAAAAATACTAAAATTGGGAAGGAGATAGTATTTTTTTTTTTTTAAAGCAAAGTGATGAACCCTGCCCTGGTAGTTTGAAGACCATATGTATTTTATATGAAAACTTCACATAGCTAATTTGGACTCTTATTTGTGTGTTTGAAATCAGTATTGTACCACTGAATTCTGTTAAACTGCTTTTCTGTAGATCTTCCACGAGGTTTTACTGGTAACGGGTATTTTTTTTCATCACATTCACCATATGCTCTTGCACTGCAGTTGCTGATTCAGCTATCTTTTGCATTTAACATGTATCTGATGTTCAGAATGGTCCTTCAACACAGATCCATTCTAAGTAAATAAATTTACAGTTGACAGTCTTGAAAGAGAGCAGTAGTCTTCATCTTGGATGTGCAGAACAGGAACATAATGATTTAACATCCCTTGTATGCTCAACGTTGTGTTATGTTCTTCATGCTGCCTAACCCTTCTATCTTACTAAAAATTGCCTGGTCTACTCGTCTATTTACTATAGTTCAAATAATCTATAAATTATCCTTTTTAAAACTCCCGTGTCTCTTCAAAATGACTCCTTCAAGCTGTTTCCATAGCCATTATGATACACGATCAAAACTGCAACCCTTAAGGAATTAAATGAGTCTTGGTTAGGCAACTTTCCCATGAAGAGGAGAATGGCTTGCTTGCAATAAAGGGGAGAAGAATTATCCTGAATTACTGAAGCTTAAAATCTGAAGTTCTCCCCAAAGTTCAAAAATATCTCCACGTTTCCTATGTGAAGGATATAAATTACTCTCTCAGCCCAGTGGAGTTTAATTTCAAAGGTTGTGAAGGTATTTATGTTGATCAGGGATTTTGGCAAGCTGGCATCAGATGGTGCTTTTATGAGCACTTTGGAAGTAGACCTTGCAAAGATAAGCACCAAAATATGACCTAGTCAATCCTCCTCCAGGCAAATTACATGGGAAAAAGAGATTTTCCTGGGTCCCTTGAGGTTTGTGTGGGGTAGGACGCCAAATTTGTTAATTGTCACTGCAGGACTCACCTAACTAGTAGCTGTCACCATATTCATTGATCCAAAACTTCAGCCGTCTGAATAGGTACAAACTTTGCATTTTAGGCGCCTCTCAAACAGTGTATTTTCTTTCTTTTCACATTGTTTATACCTGTATGTGGGATGCAGATTTTGAAAAAGCATGCTATGAAATCTGATGGTTTGGATTTGGTTTGGAAGTAATTTCTTGCACCTAGGTTTCTAATTTGAGGATCTTAATTATGGAAAACAGGGTCATCTCTTGTAGAACACCTTTTGGGTTTGTGTAAGCAACAAGGTTGGATGAAGCATCTGCCAGTGGGGTTTTTTGCCACCTTCAAAATTTACAATCTGAATTTTAAACTCTTTCACCTTATTACTACTGATATAGCTCTTTTTTGAAACCTAGAGCCACTGATATCAGAAGATATAAGAAAGTGTACAGCTTATATGTATGCTTCCTTACTAAAAATGCTATCAATTTTCCAGGCAGTATTTGTTACTGAAAATATTGCATACATCTAAACAGGATACTTTGTCATTTATTCTCTCTTTTTTTTTTTTTTTTAAACTTCAGCTGTGGGCAAGTGGCAGAGGTTATGTAGTTGTAATTGGTGTGAGTTATCAGTATGGTCAAGTTAGTTATGTGAAAATTAATTCCGCTTTTTTAATCCCTTTGTACTGCAATGTTTGAAAATCTGAAGCTTGTGGAAAACAAGATGACCCAATGTTCCTGAGAAAGCAGAATTAAGAGATATTCAGCATGTTTTTTCTGTATTTGTTTGCCAGATACATGAGCAGTCATGTAATTGATAGAGCTGTGTTGAGTTATGCTGGCTGAAGGTCTGGCCCTTGTGGTTTTGAATTTAATATGAACTGGTGAATACTTTCAGTGTCCGCAACACTCAGATGTATGGAGGGTTTCTGTAAATACTGTCAGTCTAAAAATAATTCTGAAGAATCGCTCAGAAGATAATGTTATAAATACGCTTGTGCCAACAATATTTAAATATTCTTTGTGGAGAAACTGAACTCCAGATTACACATTGCAATTCAGCTTTACAACAATTTAGGAAAATATTTGTAGTTATTACAGGGCTGCTAAACAACAATTGAAAGCTAATTGAAATGGTTCAAAGGTTCAGTTTTGCTTGTAAACATTAAATGGATTAAGTTCTGGTGGCTGAATAGTTTGAGAGCTTTGAATAATCTTGTATGGTTAGAAACGCTTCCAATCAATATATAGGTAATTAAGAGGGAATCTTTGCACTTTTAGTACAGAAAGAAATTAAGCTAATTTCTTAGGAATTTGGGAAATCATTTGAAAGAAGAAATAACTCCTGGGAACTAGGAAGTAGCATTTATGCATTACTAAAGTGACCCTATGTGGATTGTTCTATATTTTAGAGCTAAATAACCAAAGAAGTTGAGATCAATTTAGATCTTTGTAATATTTTATTCTTCTGGAGAGAAGGCTGTTGCTCGGAGCCATTGTCACAACATGTTTCTTATGAATTACATCGGTCGTGATCCTGAGGGTTGTGGGAAAAGGAAGAAAACAGCATGGCGGTTTTGCCTGGCTCCCAGTGCCAGAAGAAGGGGTTTCTGCTAGAGCAGGTTGCTCTTCTACCAGGTGAGCAACTTCAGCAGGAGCTGGCAGGTGGGAATGTGTCTCTGGGTTTGCACAGAAGTGCCTCAGTAACTACGGGCTGGTCTGTATAACAGCAAGTTTTCCAGCTGTAGGGACTTTATGTTGTGGTTCAACAGGATTTGGCCCCCTGATGCACACGCGCACAGGTTTAGCCATGGTCTTATCTTATGTTTTCTTGTAGCTGTTTGTGATTTCTTTGAAAACATGCAAATTTTTATCTGTCTTACTCTGCCAGGGAAGTTTGAACTGAAAATCTGTTAGCTGAAATCTATAATTTTCTCTTTTTCCTTCGCTCCCCCTTTCTTGATTTCCCATATTTGACAATGCTGTATATATCATCACTTTGAATATTTTACCGATAATGAGGCAATTTGTCCCTTGTTGGAAAGCTGTAATCATCTAGACACATTTTTAAAGGAATACTTAGATGGCACAACGCAAAATGTGTTGTATCAGAAATTTGTGTCTTTTCCAACTGCCTTAATTATTCTAATAAAAGATTTTACTGTCTTTGCAGACCTTGCATCCCTCTTATCTGTCATAGCTATAATTCTATTAAATTTTCACACAATGTGAAAGAAATAATACCCTTGTTCCCTGAGATCCCCTCCCCCAGCAAATATGAAAACACTCTAGATACAGTCATGGATTTGTGTGCCCGAAGTCATAGGCTAAATCCTGAACTATAAAAATATAAAATATAGATCATCATACATGATCTAGCTTTAAACATCAGCCATGTGTCAGCACGGGGCTGTGGGCAGTGTTGCTGCAGATATTATGTTTGGATGAATTGCAAAAATAATGGGGTTTTTTTCCAAGCTATGTTTATCTCTTCTCCCAAGAAAAGAACAGAATTGTTCTTATAAGCTCACATCATAATATTTGAAAATCATCCATCATAAATATTTCTTCCTTATGCAGTGGTTTCAGTTTGGTTTATTTTGCAAACTTTTAAGAAGGATGGCAGTAAAAGGGATAATAAAAGAAGTAACATACTTCAAAGCAGTTTTATGCACACGTTGAGTTAGTTTTAAATGCTGGAGTATAGACCTGAAACCGAAGCATCTTGAAGAATATTTTAGAGAGATGTGTTAATAGAAATGGCATAAAAGTGGTTTCAGGTATTGTATCCAGCCTACTTAAAATTCTACCTGTGCTTTCAATTCTGCTGTGTTATTTTCCTCCTATCTAAACTGTATCATCATCTGCTATTCCTATGTGTGCCACGCCATCAGTATTGTTTTCTGCACTATTATGCTTTAGCTCAATCCTGGCCCCGTGGCATAAAACAGTTGATTGTTTTTCAGAGCATGGAGCGAAAACTGTGGAGAGTTTTGAAGGAATAAATAAAACATGCTGCCCATTCTTAGCTAAATGCCTCAGAAAGCCTCTCTCAGGTAGCCAAAGGGACAGGGGACTTTCTGAAACTTAACTCCTTTTATAACCAAAATGTGGATTTGATAGCATGAGAATGGGTGGCTTTTCAGTTTGACGGTGATTTCCAGCTTCCTTTGTTTGTGGTTCCCTAAACATTTTTCAGAGGAGTAGTAGCATCCCACTTTGGAAGCTGCTCAGACGTAAGTTAGTATTTGGCATGTGCTGCTTTTCGGTCACCATTTGCAGGCATTTTGGAGACTGCCTTTAGTGCTAGCTGAGTCATGCAAGCACAAGGAAGAAAGAAAACAAGTCTTTTAGAGAATAGGTCTTTTATTTTGCCATTCACATTTCTGGAGAAGGGAAATGCAGTCTAGTGCTTTTTTGTTTCAAACAGAGCTTTCTTTTTTATGTAAATAAAATAGTTGGATTTTTTTCCTATCAGTGAGTCATAGAAAACATAGAAAAGAACTTACCTAAAATGAGATAAATATTTCTGTGTTTTTACTATTTCGATAGTCCATTTCTATTTCCAATTTGAAATATTGTTTCTTAAAGTGTATAAAGGTCTTTTAATTTTCTTGAAATTTTGCATGCACTGAAATTTTTCCCTATTTCTCTTTTATTTCTGGAATTTGCTTGATAGGCAGACCCATACTGCAGATGGAGGAGGGACTAGAAATTGTTTCCATTTGAGTGTGGTCAGCTACTGCTAAAATAGGTCCTGCTTACTCCATGGCTGACCATGCTCTTAAGAGCTTTACCAACATGGACCTGTCACTGGAGTCCATTATAGTCAATTGGTATGAGGCCAGTAGAAGAGTTTCACTGACCTTAATCTTAAAACTCTCGATTTCTCATTTATTTTCTTATTCCAGTGCGGTCAGGGTTTTGAGCATGAGGCAGAGCTTTCTATGAAGTTGTTTATTCCATCTGATCAACTGATAATATCTTGGTTTTAAAAACACTGTTTGGAGAGTAGTGCTTTGGTCCTCAGGAATCAAGAACACTACATAATTAGTGGGTTTATAAAAAAAATACAAAGTTTGTTCTTTGTTTTCATTCCAACTTTTGATGTTTTATTTACAAACTAAAAAGACAAAGAAATCCAGAAATGCAAAGAATGATCTTCATATTAATTTATACTGTTTAGAGAACAAAACAAAACAACAACAAAACCCCTAAAGAATTACTTTGCTTGGTGATTCCTTAGTGAGCTTGTAATATATACAGTACAAGTAATATTAATGAAATGTCATGTTACAGCTTCATAGCTATTTTATTTAGAAACCTAACAAGTAATTTTGTTTTCTTTTGGTTTTAACAGTGGCAATAATGTCCTGATAAGGCATTTGTCTGGAAGCCCAGAGACCTCTCAGGGCTCAATTTAACTTACGACAATGTTGCTGAGAGCTCTGGACTTCCCACGGTCCCCACGATAAAAACACAACGGGCATAGGCTGTAAATTTGAACAAAATAGTACTTTTATGAGTAAAAGTGGTAGGAAAATAAATCCATTTTTGCCAGTTGAAGAAGGTTTTACAAGAAGTAGAGAAATGTGCATTTTATTTCCAAGCTCCTTAAAAGCTGCTACAAGTAATGAACGAACCCACCATTGATGGGGCAGGATTTGACACCAAGTACGTTTTAGGAATGCTCTGTGGGGAGGCACTGCTGCTTTGAGGGACTCATATCCCCTTAATTAAAGTGTCGTATCCTGATACTGCCATACGATTATTCCCTTTATAGTGCCATTCCTTTCCAATTAGGTAATAAAGGGAAACAGTGAATTGTTGCCCACTCTTCATCTTGCTGGCAATGCAGGAACAATGCTAAGGCAGAGCTGTAGGCTTATCGTCCCTCTGGCTGGTAAAAATCCTTTCACACGCTGCTGTTTGTAACAGAGATGGGTCTTTCCCTGCGTTTTTGAGACTAAATGCCAAATTCTTATTAGTGCTTTGTGGCTATTCAAATCTAGCTGCTGCCTGTTTTCCAGTTGCTAGACAGTTGAATAGAGTAAGCTCTGAGTTTATTATCTCTTAGCAAAACCTGTGTTTTTACTTGAATTTCTATTGCTGCAGATGTGTAAACAGGACACAAGTATCTTACTAGGCTCTGTGTTGGCAAAGGAAAATAAACAGAAGTTTTATATGTTATGTAGGGTCAAGTATCAGAGGAAAGTCAGCCTTTCACTGCCTCTGCTGCTAATGCATGGGCCGGATTCCTGACCTGCTGACTACATATAACTGGCCTGATAATTCAGAAGAAAACAGAAGGCCTGAGTGTTGCTCTGACTTTGTTCTCTTAGAAATTCTTCTCCGAGAACAGTAGCTCTTCCAGGACATAAAACTAACAGCCCTAGGTGTCTGCCAAACCATCCCCTCAATTACCATCCAGCCCATAGCAGCATGCAACCAGTCAACAGCAACTTCAGCATAATACCTGGTGTGGATGATATCTTTGGTATCATTAGCATGCTGTATAACTACCTCAAAAAAGGAGACCAGAATCTATTTAAAAGAGGGAGATATTTTTACTGTTGAGATAAGACAGGTTCAAAACTACTGTCCTAAATGGAGACCGGGACTCAGGGATCAAGTAGTCTGTTTTTAGCATTGCCAATGGAGGATGCCTTAGGAGCTCTGTATTTCAATACACACTCCAGATATTCACACACTGTACTTAGATAAAGCGGTGCATCCTGAAACGTGTGATTCAGAGTACCTAATCCTGGAAGGGTGCGTTCTCCACGTGTCAAAGAGTGCACATAACCTCGGGGCAACTTAGTGTGCCTAAAATCAAGGCAGGATGAATTATCCCACTCCAACACAGAAGCTAGAAAATGCATTCACTGCTCATTGGTTGTTTAGTTGCTTGCAGAGTTAACAGAGCTTGCCACACATCTATATTTGAAAAATATTTCCAAAGAGTTTGGGTTTTTTTTCTGAAGTAATTTCTGTTTAACTGTTTCGCTTTTGTAGTCTTTTAAAGCTAATTTTCAAAGATCTATTTGGAAAGAAAAACAGCAACACCAAAAACTCCCTGAAAATGCTAATCAGAAAAAAGCCTTCCAATTGTTATAAGTAACATATTTTGCAGAAGCAGTATTCCTCAATGTGCGAACAACAGATCTTTTCTGCTTTTGAAGTGGTACACAGAGACAGCAGGAAATAAGAGGTATAGGCACAGAGGAGGGAGAGAGGAAATAAAATAAAAATTTTATAGATTATAGGAATACCCAAGACCACAGTTGTGAGCTAGGGCAGTATCTGAGGGTCTTGGAGCAAAACTATTTATTATTAGGTTGCAGTGTCATAGGGGCAACTGAGAAGGTTTTGCTGAGAGCATTGTGAGTAAGGGGAGGAAGAGGGAAGAGGAAGGCTTACAGGGGTGTTTGGCAGCTGGGCAAGAGCTTGTTAATTGTTTTTGCCAATTGATCTGGTAGGATTTTGGAAAGGATGTTGGAGAAGAGGCAAAAGACATTGCGTCTGGCTGTGAGAGTAACTGTGAGAAAGATTCAGCTGATGAAGCTCTGAGGCTAAATTCAGGGCTGGGGATAGGACTGCCAGAAGGTCATTGCTGTAGGGTGCTGCAAGAAAGAAACAGCGTCTGAAACCAAGAGCATGAGAATTGGTATTTTGTAATGGGGTGAGAAAGGAAAGCTGAGTTCACCTTTCAGTTTTTGTTGGCAGAAGAATATCCATATTGAGATGGCATAGACACAGGGAGAGAATTTTTCACTCTGTTTTTTCCCTTTGCCTTCCGTAACTGTTGCTCTTCCCGCTGTGGTGAGTCTCTCCTACCTCAGAGCTAGAGCCTTTACCATCTTTGCAATATAGCGGTATTCTTTTAGGGCATACCATGTGTGGAAATGATGCCTACAGAAAGCCTATTTTTTTTTATACTGATCTTGACGTTTTTATGCCTTCATACATTTTTTTGTCTGACACCAGTGTAATTAAGATTGTCAAGGACGTTCCCAGTATTGCTTTATTTACACATGTGTTTAAAATTGTCTGAACTAATTTAAATCTGAAAAACTGCGTGTGATGTTCTGTATCGTACAGTGTCATTCTGGAATAAGCCCTAAAATGTCTTTTTAAAAAAACCCGAACAGGATGCCATGGATTCATCGCACAGCTGGTAAGGTATATCCTGCAAGGCATTTAAGGCCCTCAGTTCACATACATTTAATTGCAGTTTACGTTATCGTCTAAGTGTCAGCACCCTTAATATTGTCTAGTGACCTTCAAGTTTCCACAGCTTGGCATATGTGGTCCTATTAAATCCATAGGGAAGCACATGACATGTTTTCTGTTCCCAAAGCCACTCATTTGCAAGAGGGTTTCCAGGCTGCTTACAGCCAGGGTCTTGGTGTCCTTCGGGACACAAAGAGCCAGTCTGCTCCTCTCCTTGGAGAATTCAGCCATAAGTCACTGACTAAATTACTTTTTCCTTGATCTCCATAAACCTCAAGGCATTATGAAGGAGCCACCTTTCCTTTCACCACCTCTGCACCTGTTCTAGCACCTCTTTATGTGAAGAAAAAGCCCAGAAAACTGTATAATAGCCCCTGCAGGCATGAGGGATGGGGGGAGGGAGAGAAGAGGGAGGTGTTTGAGATGTATGTGTTTATAAAGCTAGTCCTTGGGACTACGTGTTTATAGAAATAGTCCTTGCTGAAGTCCTTCCATGGTGGGCATCCCATACATACGTGAGAACAAACCAAAAAACCACTGCTGAGATGTGTGGACCCAGGAGAGAGCCAGCAGGCACAGCTCAGCAAACTGGACCATGAAGGTCCCTGACCTCTTGGCTTGTGTGCCCTCGTCTGATTTTCTCCACTGCTTCCCTGGTAGGGGTTTTGTGCTGTGCAATTAAGGAGCAGGAGAGAAAGCACTTGTGCTGTGCTGACAGATCTGCAGTGGCTGATGGCGGGTATGTTGCTTCCTTCTGCCCTAAACGCTTTTAATGACCTTCCAACATGAGGTCGTTAGCTGCAGGGAGGAGAGACGCACGGATGACTGTGTTCCTGTGGATCAGTTCAGTGGCACATATGGCACGAAGAGAGTTTTGGAAAAAACCACATGGGTATCATTAGCACAAGCTTTAGAAATACCTTCAGCAGCCTGCAGCTCTGCAGGGTATTTCATTGTGGCTGTGCACAGCAAAACTCTTCTCCTGGTTGTCACCAGCTGTCAGAGGTTGCTGGTGAGGAGGAGAGAAAGTTCAATTCACCCTCGCCCGGCCAGACCGCGCTGCTTGCTTCTTCCTGGCAGCAGGTAGAGACATCCGTTCCCTTTCCAGCCTTCACTAAGTGACAGCCGAAGCAATATGAAAAAATATGGAAATTTTCTGTAGAATGAAGTTGTGCAAGGCTTGCTTTATGTTTTTCTTTGGGAGATCAAGAATTTCTACTTTTTAAAGGTCTCTGTACTAATAATATTTATTTTTTGTTTCAGCAGCATTGCATCCTGCAGCTTCAATATTACCACTTTGTGGCACTTCCTAGGTAGTTTGCACCCCTTCTAACCACTGGTAACCATAATGCTTTCAATATATAATAACTAAGCAAGGTAGTTTTCTAAAAGAAAATAAGCAGGTGTCAAGGTTGCAGTTGATCTTGGGACGACAAGTCCCTGGTAATAAGCACTTTGTTCAAAAAGACACACTCAATATTTCTGCAGGAAATTTTAGCGTTAAGGCTTCTGTCGTGAGTCACAAAAGCTATTGTTTTATCTGAGGCAGCCGATCTCAAAGCTGTGTTATTTCCAGGGCATGGCACAATTGGGCTGTAGTTTATTTGAGGGGTTTGGGCTCAGCGCATTTGAGAGGGCTGAGGACTCCTTATGGTTGTCATTTCCAACTCCCACCTTCTCCACAGTCTTTATTTGCTGCATCACTTGTGCTCTTGCACCAAACCCTTCATTCATGTAAATTAGCATGATTTTTGTAGATAGAATTTTTTCGTATGTCTTGTGCAGTTTATTATATTGCTGCCACTATTATTACATTCTGAAGCATCCAGGCTGGCGTATGGGGTGTATATGTGTGCATGCACGGAGCCGGGAAAGCTTTCACCTCCTCTGCAATTCAGAAGCAGGACAGAGGCTCTCAGCAGTTAGCTTGGAAGAGCCGCCTTGTTGTCTCTCCATTTCTTCCCACACGTTCGCCCATGAGCTGCCTTCTCTCCATGTCTTCTTCCCACTACCAGCCCAGAAAACTTGTCATGCTGTGTGCATCTCATCTCCCACACAGCCACAGCTGTCAGCTCCGTGTCCCCTACACTGCCGACAGCAGCATCCCATCCTTCCTCAGGCTTCCAGAGTGGGGTCTTCTCCTACCTAACTCAAAAAAATAGCACTATACCAGCTACTAGGAAGACAATTAACTCTACCCCAGCAGAAACCAGGACACCTTGCAAATGGACTAATCTCTTCTGCTAGTCACAAGCTGCGCAGCCTCCCACCCTCCAAACATACTAATGCTGGCATATATATTTTGTTGGGGTATTTATGAAGTTTGTTTGATATATCAGAATTACAAAGAAATGTGAAACAAGCGTTACTTGGCTTCTTCGGAAGCATTTACAAAACGTTTTCCGTGTTTTGAAAACGAACATTTAACAAGACACAGTTTGTTTTGCTTATTTGATTTTAATGAAGAATTAAATCCAGAAAATTCAATAAAAACTATATCTATGAGAAGGAAAAAAAAAAATCCACCAAAAGGATAAAAAGACATTTTTCGTTTAAATAGCTTTTGGACAAAGCATTTCAGCCAGTGACAGTTTTATGTATTTTCCCAGATTCGGATATGGAGCTATGACAGAAGAACAGGGTTTTAAAAGCCTCAACTGTTTGTCATATGAAAGCTAATCTTACGAATGTAGACAATTAGGTATAAACAGATAGGGTACACACTGTTTTCTAACATGATTTGGCAGTCAGGAAAGTGGCATTTTACAATATTCTCTGGGTTGGAGTGGCTCTTTTTAGTGTAACTACCCTGTAGGTTAGTGTCCATCCACAGAACGCAATGAAGATCCTCATTCCCGTATCCCCAAAACAAAATTTTCTTGAAGATTCCACATTCCTCCATGAACTTCACCTATGCTTTGCTGTCATCACTGTGTTTGGTTTTTTTTTTTTTTCCCCCTAGTGGCCCATCTGGCCGTTCTCAATTGCCCTGCCAGCTCATCCCTCGCTTTCTGTCCCCAGTAAACGTGGAAAATGTGCTTCTCCTTCTGCTCTGCAGCACCCTTCCTTGGTGCTAAAGTCTTTGCTCCGTAGGCTTGAGACTCCCAGTTAATTCACGTTTCCTTTATAGACCATGTCTTTTAGACTTTGGTTCATTCTTCATGTTGTGCTTGGGACTGTCTCCACTGGGTTTCCATCTCCTTTGAAGGCAGTGCCCAAAAGCAGATGCAGGTTTCCAGCCAGCTCCTTTTACTAGAGCTGTGTGGGATCAGAGCTTTCAGTCTCATCGTGCATGCGTATGTGCACATGCATTATTGTATAGATACATACAAATAGATGTTGTCTGTCTTTTCACAGCAGTATGCTTACCTCTGATCTTCTGATCCACAGGTTTTTTTCCCATCCTGTATTCATGCGATTGTCAAGCCTAAACATATTACTTTTTTGGTGCCCCATAAGTAGCACCCTATCACTCCAGACCATATCCCCACTTACTAAGGATGGGTCTGAGTCTCCTTCATGCCTCGGGGCACTCACCATCCCTTCAGGCTTCATGGCACCTGCAAATCAAGCAAACATACTCTGTATTCCACCATCCCCATCATTAGAAACTGGTTGTTTCTCAACAGTAGGAAAACATCCCTCTGAAGGAAGAGGACATCTGAGAATTTAAAAACAAATAGGTGGCACAGTCTGTTCAGAAGATACTGCTGCAGATCTGTCATTAACCATGCTGGTTTAGGGAAACGTTTCAAGGAAATAACTCTCAAAAATTTGCCGTGCATTTATTTACAGCAATTTGCTATAAGTGTACCTGTGGCAGATGAACTGTGAGACAACTAGATTAGGATTGTCTTTTAAAAGTTAGTCAAATATCAGAGTAGCTATTTGGTGGGCAGTTAGGCAAATCTGATTCTTTTTGCGTCTTGACTGGAGGAAAAATGGAAGAATATATATATATTAAATTTTCATATAGAAAGTTGAACTACTTTGTCTTTGCAGTCTCAGCTTATTAGATAGATTATTTCACCATAGACTGATCTGAACATGGAGGTTTGGTTTGCTAAAATGAATCAAGCTGTTTAAACTTAATTTGTTATGAAATTATACCTTAGGAAAAAAATATTTCTAGAGCAATAGTTTCGGTGATGTTAGAGGTTACCAGATAATATCATAAAATGATTCATTTTGACTTTCTTCTGCTATTAGGGCAAAAAAAATAGCCCACTGATATAACCCTGTTTTCCATACACATGGATTTATGTGTTTGGGGTTTCCTACAAAATCCACTGAGCCAAATAGATACCTTTTGAGATAAATAGTCTGAACATAGGGCCTCTGGTTGAAAATGTTGAGACCATTAATGAAGTACAAATTTATTTGACTATGGGTATTTATGATGAGAAAAAGCTGGATCCAGCACTTCTGTTTCCCCATTTTTGTTTCTCTGATTCAGACTTCAAAATAAAATTGATGAGAGAGAGGGAAGGTGAGCAACTGTCCTTGAACACAGCTTTGTAGCTCAAATTAACAGCTGGTTGTTTCTTTGTCCACGGTGCCATTTATCTAAGACACTGTCAACAACAGAGCCGTTAAAATGCTAAGAGGCTAGTGAAAAGTAATTATTTTGGCAGTGCTGAGATTGGGAAGGTTAGTTCTGCAGAAAATCTCCAGTATGCAAAACCAGGAGTAATTGCCCATTTTCCAGCTGAATTCAGAATATGCTGTTGCTGCATTAGCTCTTTTAAAGAGTTGCATGCACCTGAGAAGGTACCACCATCTGCTTTGTTTCCTGTGACCCTGCGCACACAGTGCTTTCATTTTTACGGTATGATATGTATTATGAGATAGTTAATGACTAGTTTATATACTGATTACTGCAACTGGTGAGCAAGAGCAGGCTTGCACTTAATTGCTCACTGTGCGGGGGGCTGCAATGCGCCGGGGAAGCTGGTAGGCCCGCTGCCCGCGAACCAAGGCGAGAGAAATACTCTTCTCATTTGGCACTATGTTCCCCCACTGACTACTTTCCCACTTGCAAAGGGCCCTGAGTGCTTGATACGTTCCTCTAAGTAGGTTGTTTATTTTGCTGATTTGACAGTATAAGAACAGGCAGTGGGGATGGTTTCCATTAGTAATAATTTTAATTATCTAGGCAAAACTTTTCTTTGTTTATAACAGATTATACAGCATAGCTTGCCAGATTATGTAGTGATGTTTTCACTTCTGAACTATAATTTAAATTTCCCTGCTTCTAAGCAGCCAGTAAATGTGTTAAATTGTTTCTGGCCTGTGTGGAAATTAAACTTAATGCTTGTGTATATCAAAAACACACTAAAATGAGGTACCTTCACATCTTGCGTGCAGTTTATTTTGGAGTTGGCTAGCCACAATTTTGGGTAATGTTACATTAGCATATTCGGTTGTAATTGCAAAGTGTGTCAGTCTTGCTGACCTTCATCTGTCAGATTTAGGATGTAAAGGATGTAAATGTTGTTGTTGCCATTTGTGTTGACTAATCATTGTATTTGGTGGAAAATTGACATGAGTTAATTTTGCAAAGCTGTCAGTTGCATGCTTACACATAGGGAAATCTGTGAACATTGAAATTGTGAAACTTTACCCAGAGAATACAATATTGCAGTTAGTGCCTTGTCTGGGCTATCCTGGGACAAAAATTTCACTTGAATTTTCACTGTCTGCTCATAGCAGAGGGACATGTGATGCATTACCACTGTCAGGAAGCCAGACATAAAGAAGAATTTGATTTTAAAACTTACTGGGCCGTGCTTGCAAGTTTGAAATAAAGTTATTGATTCATTTATGCACTGTGACTGGAGACTTAAACTTATCAGCATTATCCAATGAAGCAGAAAAATAGTCCTACTTCCCACTCCAGATGAGAAAACTGAGAACATAAAATATCTATTGTCTAAATTTCCAAGATTCTACATGTGTTGATTTTTACACTCTCTGAACAAAGCTTGAGATTTCTTAGTGGGGCCATGGGGTTTCAAACAACAGATCCATGGTCTTTAGGTGATACATAGAGAGACTGGAGCTGAAAAGTTCCATTGGGAAGAATTACACAACTCTGTTAAAATCAGGCTTTCACTCTTGGGGGTTTAAAATGATGCCAATTAGTTGAGGAGAGGTTCTCCATGTAGAGCGTATGGGGGAGTTGCACACTCAGTAGGAACACAAATTGCAAGTACTATGTGCAGTTTGAAAAACTCCCTTAGCATGCTGAAATCTGGCCATCTCCCTTTCCATCTTCAGTGGAAAATAACCCTCTCGCTTCCTTTGTTTATGAGCATATCTTCATAACATTCATAACACTGCTGCACATATATCACCAGCCGAATTTTTGTTAAACCTTGAGTCATCTGCAATAGCATTCCTGTCTCAGTTTGGGTTTGGTTTTTTTTTTAACTCCATGCGAAATAAATTCTTGGAGAAGCTGGTAGGATGCATGTGAGCAGAATGCAGAGATTTTCTTTATTTGGTTTAGCTACTTCCTTACAGGTACTTTTATGAATGAGACTTAATGTGATTGATTTTCTGAAGAACTTAAATTTGAAGGGCAGAAGTCAAGTTTCTGTGACTGATATATATTTAATGGAGAGGTTTGGGTCAGTCTTCTTCATCTTGCTGTCTGAACACCGATGTGCAGCATGACATTTCAGCAGCTGGTAAGATTTAAAACAAAAAATGTCATCAGTCTCTCCTCAGCCATATCAAAAGCAATATCAAAAATACAGCTAATAGGTAAAGATCAGCCAGTTTTAGGGAAGGATCTCTCCTCCTGGCCTCCTTCCTTTGCCCCCAACGGCAGCAGAAGGCAGTGCAACAACGTGCACAAAGGACTGGGTCTGATATTGCATGGTCAGAAGAGGTTTGAATAGTCCTGGAAGGAAGCAAACCAGGTTTGCTGTGTCTTCAGAGATGCTTTGCCCATGGGAAAGGGTGTTAGACATGAAGGGGTTTTGGTGTTTGCTTGCCATGGCACAGTTGTCTGCTGTGCAGCTGTCATGGCGACATTGTAATTCTGTGCCTCTCCCTGATTCCCAGGTCTCATTTCTTCTAAAAGAAGTGATAGAGCCATAATGTAACTTTAAGTAACTTCAAAGAGTATTTTCAAGACTTTTTAATAGCACAGTAGAACTTACTTAATGCTCCAGTTATAGAGGAGTTACTATAATAAGAACTCTTCAAATGTGATTGTGTTCTGTGAAGTATCATCCCTCTTAAATAAGTGGTGTTATTATGGAAAATGCTTGTTCACACACCCGGTACATTATTGAAAATCGCTTTCATAATTCAGGTTCCGAATAAGTCTACTAGTATTGCAGCAAGTTATTGCAAATTTCCTGTACATAAACACCAGAAAGCAGTAGGATTTAGATTTTTATGGCAAAATTATATTCAGCTTACCTGACTAGTTCTACAGAAGCCCATGGAGTTACTCGGGTAGGTAAACAGAATAGGGTTTGATATCAAGTCTTCAATACTCTCTTAGAAACGACCAACTTGGCCAACCATGTCACATGGTCTAAAGTGTATGTCAATATTCTTGTTAGATTAATAAAGGAAGTAGAAAACAAGTTCAAATTTGTGCTTACTTCCCAGATTTTAGAAATCAGAGCTACCATGATACAGCTATGTATGCATGTCTGCTGTTTCATGGTTTTATAAATCCCACTGCTACCAATGATGCTTGAGCAAAGCCATCACTTATGTAGTCTAAGGCAGCCATGCTGTGGTGTGTTACTGTGTGCAAGCTGCTTGTGTGCTGCTTTTTGATATCTCATGCCAAGATAATGTTCCTATATCTCACAGCATTGTAAAAGTTGTTGCTTTTGGTTTAGATATGAGTATGCTTTTCTCATATCCACTCTTGGCTGCCTTGCCCTGCAGACAAACACATGCCACTTGCTGCGGTTCCCTCCTCGTACCTTGCCATGTCCGTATCGCAGAGGGAGCATGTGCAATCATTTCACGTCTGTCTTCTTTTCTTCTTTCTGCAAAAATAAAAATAAGATGTCTTTGAGAAAATTCCTGGCAGGAATTGAAAGACTGTAGACCTACCCCCAGCACTTGTCAGAGAAGTTCTGTTGTTTTATTACTTTTTTCCTAGTTTGTCTCTTTTAAGAGGTCATTATAACTCTTTCCTTCAATAAATTGAGAGGTTGATAAATCTGCCCTGATTTCAGAAGACGTCGCTGCTGACCATGCCAAGACTGGCTGTTAATCTAACGGTGTTGAATAGCCTACAGTAGCTCTGTGTAGATGTACCCAAAGCTTCTCAAGTCACCCAGGGGCAGGTACAAGGGAGCTGTTTGCCAGAGCCCCAGGACACTTTGGCAGAGCTTCGTTAAATGTCTTTATCAGATGCCATCCCTGTTACGTTTCCAATCATTTGATTGGACAGACCAGAATGGTTTCCTTTCAGTATTTTATTTTGGCTGTCCTTCAGTTGCTTGTGATTTGTGAGGTTGTAATTTCGTGTGACTTTTGAGGTTAAACTTTCTAAGTATCCATTTAAGTCATATGAAGCCTACCACAAGAGCATTGCTGCGATTGGCACTTTGTGTTGTGATCTGTTGTTTTGGTTTATCTTGAAAATTATAAGGAAAAGCACGTCATCCATCTTCAAACTTCATTTGGCTAAGTGTTAAATCTTCATTTGAAACTCATGAATAAATAAATGTATTTTGATGGTGTTGTGAAGAGCGTACAGGATTATTGGAGCAGTGATCTTAACTCAGAGGGCATTGTCATTTGTCAGTTATGTGTGTGACATGGGTGTTACATCTATTGTGAATTTTGTCAGTGAAGCTTATGCAGGCCATTAAAAAGTCAGTTTTTGTCAACAGCTGCCAGAAAGTAGTCTGAAGGAAAAAAAGAAATAGTGATTTTATGTAGGAGTGGAGCTGTGGTATTTTGCAACTTGTGGTATTTGCAGAATTTACCAAAAGCTGACTTTCTGGTTGCTTCTGGGATTCTTTCCCTGTTAAGTTCAGAAATGCATCACTGAAACATTCTTATAGGTATGCATAGGGTCCACTTCTCCAACTGGAATCAGCTTTAAGACGTATGTTTGAGATACTTCTCCCTGAAAAAAATTCTTAGAAACTCCAATTTCTGAATGGATTTTTATTTGCCTTTTAATTTACAGAAGACCTAGAAGTAAAAGATACAATCATGTTTGTACAAAGATCATTGTATGTGATGTCATTTAATAATGAGGGAAGTATTCTTTATGTGCATTGCTGAAGATCTGTATTTTTGGGCTTACAAATTTTACCCAATGGAAACTGCTGGAAAGAAATAGTTATAATTGATAAACTGATTTGCCAAGTTGACAGAGTACATAAAAATCACTGTGTTAACATAGCTCTAAGAGACAAGATAAACTTTTTATTAGTACAACAAAATATCATTTGATTGTCTGATTGGCTCCATTGTTAGGACCTTTTTTACTTCCCGAGACATATTTAAATTGTTTATTCCATTGCTAAAATGTCTTGTAACTTGATAGCTCTCAAGGTCAGTGTGACCTTTTGCATCAGGCCTAATCCTTTATTCATAGCCAAGCAGTCGAAGATTCAATTATAAATGCATTAAGCTCATTGGGTGAACATTAAATTGAACAAATGACTGTATTGACAAGAAAAACTCCAATTATCACTGTACAAAAGAGCTCTTCCTCTATGATACAATGGGGTTTTGCTGTTCTTGCTTGCATGCTTATTAAAAAGTTATTGGTCACTCTTATGTTTCAGATGTTATAATAAATGCATCTTTTATATAGACAGGTTAGGCTGGCAGGTGGCAGCAGGATATTCCAGTTAAATGGAGCCCTGAGGTAAAATAACCTCGTAGTTGAAGCAAGGCGTTAGGGAAGGAGGAGGAGATGGGTTATATTTTCTTCCCACTCAGGCTGGTATAAAGGCCTTCATTGATTTTGTAGGACCTGGATGAATGATTCTGTTCCTCATCGACCGCTCCGTTTTTAAGCTGGATAGCCAGATTTTCACAGTAGTTCACTGTAAATTTACTGACTTCTTTGTGACTTTAAAGAAGACCTGGGCTGCTTTTAAATCAATTCTTGATAAGCATCGTTTAAAGCCTCCGTAGGCTGCTGCATATACCTGTGAAGTGGTCTAATGCGTGTTTGGCTTCTCTAAGTACTCCGCCACAAGAAAAGGGGTTTCGGAATGGGATTCAGAGAATGTGGTTTATTGCTGTGGCCCAGACAAAGATTGTTCTTCCATTCCTGCTCAAATACAGCTTTTACAGGAGAGCTGCACAGGTCGTAGCTAAAACCACTCCG
>VYZV01001575.1:65860-92516 GCA_013401275.1 Pandion haliaetus | reverse complement strand
CAACAAATTCCACAGAGATTCAAGGGAAAACAGTGATAGCAGAGAGAAGAGAAGTCTGGGTTTCCAAGAGCAAAGGCCATGCACCTTTCCACTTATTTAAAAGAAGCAGGAGTTAAATTAAAAGTTCCTTTAAGTTATTTAACTAACCTTCCTAACAGGCATCTCACTTCAGGGAGTTGTTAATTTGGGAATGTGTCTCTGCTCGTACAGAGGGTGCAAGCAGATGCTGAGATTCTGTGCAAGTCAAATGCTGATGGTTGGGTAATAGAGATGGAGAGCTGTGCCAAGGGCAGCCTGACTCCTTCTAGGTCACTCTAATTTAGGGAGGGATATCACATTTTCAGTTGCATTGCTTCCTTGCTGCTTCTTTTCCTGTGGAGGGGAAGAGTGTTGCCTGTATTGTGCTTAAAGAAACCCAATTTATTCTGAAATAGCAGCTATTGAGAACTATAAACCCACTGTCCATACCTGTCAATTTTTCTTATAGAGGTTGAAGAAAAGGCAAAAATGAGGATAAAATGCTAGCGTGCTACTCTAATATTGTCTAAAGCTTTTGAAGTTGCTCCATCAGCTTATATGTGTGACATATAAAATGGAAGTCTTTGGACCCCTCTGGGCTTTAGGCGCTGCCCTTTGAGTGTATGTGCATCACTGAACTGATCAGATAGTGTTTCCAGGATATAATGGGTGATCAGAGAAATCTGTTCATATACAGTACGATACTAAAAACAAGGCCATTTTTTTGTTTTTCTGTAAAGGAAAGAGTACTTTGATGGGATAAGAAAATAAAGGGAATTTAGAATTATCATGAAATGTTGGTTTCATTTCTCCCAACATCACTAATAAAAAATTGGGATGAAAAGTCAATTGCTATTACTGTAGCAGGAACAGTCTGAGTAAATTGTTTTGCTAAAATTCTACTAGAATAATTTTAAATAAAACCGGATATTTACTGTCTGGAGTTTGTTGTGGCGAGATTCTCATTTAAGGATAAAAAGTCATGCTTGTTATGCAGTGGGGGGGATACATCTGCTTGACTGTCGATGTAATGGACTCTGGAAATACTCGCCAGAGTGTCCGGAGTTATAAATACTGCAGGCAACTAATTCTTACGCGTTGCTGTATGTATCATTGTAACAAAAACTGCCCTTTCCTCACTGTGGTCCAGATCAGAAAGATCAAACTGTAGCAACTGTATAATTAAATGTGAGCACACATTTAAACTGTATTTATGTTTTCTTCTGTCTCCCTTGGTTTTGATACAGCATAGAAAGCTATGGTTGATTTTCTGGTTGCATTATGATGGTTTTCCTGATGTTTATGGAGATAGGCTGATTTAAACTAGCTCAAAATTATCTTTTAAGGTCAGTTGCTTGCAGTTGTCATTGAAAGCTTATGCTCATTTTCCATCTCTCTCTTACTACTATATTTTTTAAACTTTGACTCTTTCTGATGAGGTTATAAGATTATGCTGTGTAGTTACTGAAGGATGTAGCTGACTGACACGTAGTGCTCTGGAAGAGAAATCTGTTCAGAATAGGATATATAGTACAATAATCATATTCCTTATTTTCACTTATTCTCTTATTTTTCTCTTATTTTCACTCTTACTACTCTTATATTTCAAGGTATGACCACGCGTCCATTACATTTCACTTGTTTATAATCAGAAATTGTGTATGCGGGGAATCAAAAGTGAAATCTGGGCCTCACTGATGGCAACAGCAGCATTTGGTTGGCATAAGCAGGACTGGGGTTTAACTCCACAGGCTACTTCCCTGCCATTTGATTTGACCAGCCAGGGTCAGATGTACACTTTATGAGTATACTTTATCAGCTAAGCCAAAATCTGTGTGAAATATGCAATAAACATGAATGAGGAGTTAAGGAAGAAGAGGAAGTCTTCTTTTAAAATGCTGCAGCTTTTATAATTTGAAAACAATTTCTTGATTGGGACACTAATGTTAACAGATCCTTGCTTCCCTGTCCACTCCTGAGAAGGACAGTATTTTTTTCAGTTTTTAGCAGAAGTAAAGCCTTCAGCGCTCCACGCAGTGTTACCATCCGAAAATGTTTTGAGGCTGTGAATACTCGGAAAGTCTGGATTTAGCCGGTAGGCTTCCAGGTCCTGCTCCAAAGCATGTGCTGATTATGCGTCTCTACAGCCATTGCGGGGATGGTCTCGGCTGCGGGTCGTGCACCACAGAGCCCCCGGGGCTTTCTCTTACTGGAGACTGGACAAAGCTGCCTTCGCAAAGGACATAACAGGTTTTGCCTGCAGTTTCTGTTAAAAGTCTGGAACGTGTCTAGAAACGTCAAGGCATCTAAGTCTGTAGCCTTTACTCATGTAAGAGCCCCATTCTTTCTAAGGTTAAAATAACGTTTTTGGAAAGAGAGATAAAGCTTTTTGTGAGTCTGTACGCCAGTTAGGAAACTGGAGCCAAGTCCCTCAGCAATATAAACATTAAGCTGAAATCAGTTGAGTTCCCTTTTACTAGGAGAATATTTGGCTGATTTCTCAGTGTTTCTCAAGGCTGTAGCTGCAGGGTTTAACTCACATTACGATTTTGTGCTTTGGCCCTCGCTCAACTCCTGCTCATGGATAAAAATACTTAACTCAAGAGGGTGAAGCCTGAGAGAACCTGTGGGAAAGTGGATTGCTTTGCTTCATTACGGAGGCTTACAGGCACATTCAGACACATCCCAGTTCATCAGCAGCTAATATGATCACCACACACCACGGGTATAGGTACCTTCACTGGATTTAAGCTAATTCTAGCCAAGGCCACTTGAGTGTAAGATGTTAGCAAGGACAAGTGGATGTTTAGAGAGGATTGTGCCACAGGGAAATCGTGCTGCTTTATCCTTACCTGGTCCTGACAAGAGCCCTCCAAATACATGGAGCGGGCATGAGGAAAAGTCTTTCATTTTCTCGAAGGGAACAAGGCTGGGTTTTTCTTACTTTTCTTTCACCTGTTTGTGTATTACAGAGTCTTTCTTGGTTTCCCTTTAGGAATTTCATGGCATTTTTTTTGGTCAAGTAATACAGTACTATTATCTAGGCAAACTTTGCAAGAAAGATTGTGTAACAACTGAGCATGCATGTGCCGTTTTGGGAGAGACACATCTAAAACCTAATCTCTCAATGCCAGTTACCTACCACATTGCTATCTAAGTAATGCAGGATAATTTCTATCTTGCATCGCTCTTCATTATATAAAATGGGGAGAGTTTGGGGTTGAGAATAATAGTGATAGCAACAAGTGATATAAGACCAGAGCAACAGGCAGCAGCTCGATAGGTGAAGATTCATCACCGTTGGTTACTCCTGACGAAGCTGCAGTATGTTCGTACAGCATTAGAATTTAATTTCTCCTATTTCCCAAGACTCAGCTCTTTCCGAAACTTATAGCTGTACTAACTACTTGTAAAGTATTAGGAAGAATGAAATTTTACGTTTAAGACAGTTTGGGCGTATAGTAGAAGAGAAAGCATAATTTATTACCATAAAATAATGCTCAGTTTTAATTCATTTTAAGAGCTGTTTTAATGCGTAAAGTAGAGCCAAGATTAATTTCAGACTCCTATTTCTATTCTGATCCTTCATGCTGCAGGCAGTAGATGCAAGAATTTCTCATGTTCACTCTGCTTAAGAGTACCAAGTTTTAAACATCAAAATCGAACTGTTTTGTCACAGCAGGTAGGAGGGAAATCTTTGGCAAGTTGTATTTGCATGTCTTTACAGATGCCTGGTGAGCTAGCTGCTAGGATGCCATATCATATACTTAATATTCATGTTGAACGGATAATGCAAAATGCACTTTTCCTTGTTTCTAAGAGCCACAGACTAGCTGCAGAATGGCCCAATGCTGGGAAGCAGGGATGTTTATTTGATTTTAAGTAGTCCTGTCTGCAGCCAGGTGACATTTTCTGATGAGTGTGGTTCAGCATGTGGCTTCACCCTCAACCTCAAATTTCTGTTGTATGAAATACTCGTGAGGCTTTTGCAATGGTCTGCAAATACAGAAAGATAAAGTGTACAACTTGATGTTACAAGGTAGGTAGGTGCCCTTCCAGTCATAATGAAAAAATAATATTTGATGTGCCCATTGCTTTCACCGAGCCAATTGTAGGCAGAGAAACAGATCTCAAGGCTTATCAGAGATAATGTTCATACCTGATTCGTATGCATGGTTCTATCTCTTTGTCTTGATTATTTCAGTTCTGTTGCCCACAGATTGTTTCCACAATCCCTTTGGTGATAACACTAAAATGCAGATCTCATATGTTTGTTGTTTCGTATGTTGTTACACATTTTCTGAGGTTTTCTGAAGTGTAGCTTAGGTAGGAGTCAAAGCAACGCCAAGATGAATTTTTCTGTAGTGGTACAATAATACGAGAGGTCATACAGGCTTTGAAGGATAACCTGGTTTTAATGTGACTTAATTTGGCTAAGTCCATAGGCAACAGTAACGCCATCTACAGCAGAACCAGCGGAAGGCTGAACTCTTTTTAGAAGACAGATTCTGCTGAATCTGTTCTACAGCTGCTTGCAGTTTTCAATCCAGTAAGGCTCAGCCATTTCCTTAGAAATATTCTGTACACAAAAGTGTCGTTCAGCTAGCTGGTGGAGAGCTCAGCTTGCAAATTCAGCAAGATTGATCAGGGTTACATATGCCTTATTCTCTTAAATTAGACAGATGTAACACTTGCTACAAGAAGCTTCATCAAAATTAATAAACCATGCATTGTGTTTTTAAACCAAAACGCTGCTGTGTTCACAGCATGCTTCCTTCTTCCTTACCCTGAGATGTTAAGCCATTCAAAGAGTCTAAGACCTATTTTCTTGTATTCCTTTAGACCTTTTAGTGCTCTTCTGTGTATGCCATCATGTCTCTGCAGTCAGGCAATTGATAACAATTGCAAGATTACACCTTAAAAATGTATTAATATTTATTATTTGTCTGGCCAGAAGGATTAGTGTCAAACTGGACCAAGCACTGTGTATGCCTGGAGAGCTGTCATACCCTGCTTTAGATGAACCCTTGAATCCACAGCTGTTCAAAGAGCAAGTGGAAAATCAGAGAGAGATGGATGGTCCTGAAAGGCTGTTCAGATGCAAAATGTAACCAGAGCCATACATCTGGTTGGCCTTCATAATTATGTGTCTATCAGATGTGTCATGATTCTGACCTGCAAGAGGAAAAGAATTTGAGAGGAATGGGAAAGTGGAGTGCAGGGGAGAGATGATGTAAGGGGATGGATAGTAACTCGGTCTTGATCTGTTTGCCCATAGCCTCCTTCTCAGTGAGGTGGTGATGATGTGCTCCAACCCAGAACCATTAGAGATAACGCAAAGCAGTTGAACCATGGCATCTAGCAACACAAAATAATGCAAAAGGCAACAACCAAGCAATTTAATCTGCTTGTCTTTCTTCCAAGCTTGTGCCTGAGAAAAACAAGATGTAATTTTTTTTGTTGTTCTCCTGGTACTTTTCTGTGTATAATGTGTGCCCATCTTCAGCATAAAAACTACCATCACAGTAGCACGTTAACCCAGTTTAGCCTCAAGTCCTTTTTATGCATGTGGTGTAAAACACACACCTGCATGCATTTGTAAAAGTATATTGCATAGGGGGACTAGATTATAGTCTGAAGGGGATATTGAAGGGGAGTAGATTTGAGACTTCATGCCTGCAATCCTTGCTGAGAGGGTTGCCCTTTAAAAATGTTACATATACGGTATGGGATATTACTAATCATTAATATGAATTTTCTGGCTTTCCTCTAAGGTTTTGCAGGCCTTTTATTGTATTAGTCTCCTGAAAAAT
Organism: Pandion haliaetus; assembly: GCA_013401275.1. Classification (NCBI taxonomy): domain Eukaryota; kingdom Metazoa; phylum Chordata; class Aves; order Accipitriformes; family Pandionidae; genus Pandion; species Pandion haliaetus. The sequence continues at coordinate 86,685 of VYZV01001575.1, read as the reverse complement.
CTTGTGCACAATTATTTGGGCTTTGTAACTATACAAATTTTATAACTCCTACATACACTGGCTTACTTTTACACAGCGTAAACATATTTCTGTATTTATAAACAGATGACACCTGGGTGAAGACTAGTCTAGACACTCCTTAAAATCTTGTCTTTAGTAAATGGTTTTTCAGCTTGAAGTAAAATCTCAGTGGAGACCAGGCTGTTTCTAGACTGAGCACGTATTGGCCATTCAAAATAAACAGCTAGCCTGTCCTATGCTACAGAAGAGATTAAACGTGTGAAAAATAGAAACTTTCTCATCTTCATTAGGCTTTGATTCTCAATTACCCCAAGTAACTCAATTACCAGGTATTAGTTAGGTGTGTAAAGAGTGCTCCTTTTAGTGCAGGTATTTATTCCAAGTTGCCATTGTTCATGAGTGGCTCTAGGAATCAGTAAATTAGGTACTTAATTCGGTACTTAACTTTACATAGGTAAGTTAAACACAGGAAACAGTCTTAGAAAAAAACTGTTAATATTCAAAAATTAACTCCTCTAAAGTGTAGAAAAGGCAGAACTAAGGTTCCCTCTGATATCCAGGCACATAGAAGAGGTGGGAGGAGATGGACGGTGTATGATCTGGTGTGTGCTCTATGACTTGCCCTGCTGGCGTGATACCTCTTAGCTTGCTCAACATGAAAGGTTGCCTCAAGAAACGCCACTGCTAGAATTATTCACACCTTGTTAGTAAGTGCAGACTGCCATCTTGCAAAGCTCTGGCTTCATTGGAAAAAATGTTCATGGAAAGAGCTAGAAGGTGAACCCCAACAAAGTAGACCAAGACTAAAATTCCAAGCGCTAGTTAACAAATGGAGTGGGTTTGAAATGATGGCACTAACAGTGTATTCTTGAGAGGGTCCCCAGACGTGGCAAATTTGAGTTCAGGTTTACTTGGGAAGGAGAAAATCTTTGTGCTCAGGAGAGTTCGGGCACTTTTTCTGCTATGTGATGCCTTCTTCCTACCTTAGTTCCAATTACACCTCCTCACTGGCAGACAAAACCTCTGTTGAAGTTCAGGCTCACAAAATCTCCCACTCATTCTGAAACTGGGAGACTGTTACCTCAATAGGAGAAAGACAAGTCTGTTGTTAAACCACCAGCAACCCCTCTGTCAGCATCAAGATACTTGTGAAGTCCCTGGTTTCAGGCTCAGGTACAATTTATTCCTCAGTACGTCCTGCCGCTCCAGAGAAAATCAGTGCTGGTTTAACAGACATCACTGGCATAAGATCGATTCTCTGAAGGTTTTAGCATTTTTAGGGAAGCATAAATGAATTGCTGAATTGACAACCCTTTCGCGGTTTATTATTCTGCTTTCGGAAAGACAGAAAAACTTACCCAGAAAGGAAAATCTTTCATTTCCATCCAATTCCCTGACTCAGATCCCTTAGAAATATGTCTGCCAAAGCAATTGTCTTGTTCTTTTGTTATGTGAGTTTTTAGTTCTAATTTTGAGGTTTTAATTCTAATTTTGCATCTGACTATGCAGTAGTATTTCTGTAGCCACTTCTTGCAGGAACAACAGCGTTAGATTGGGGCTTTCTGGTTTGGGGTATACCTTGTTGTGCAAGAAGATGCAGCGTGCCTGTGGCTTTATCTGTAATAGTAGTAATACATGAGACTGCACTGTGATGTTGATTACAGACCTAAAATTGAATGAAATATGTGCAGGACATTTTTATTTCAGTCAGTGGGCAACTGGCTACATCTGCTATTTATAATATGAAATACATTTTAGAGCTCTTGTCGCTGACAGTTTCTCCACTGGATTACTGCTTGAGTTTGCACTATGAATACAACCAGGGCAGGAGACCTCCAAATGATATATCAAATATTTATTGAAAAAGGAAAACTAAATTTTCTTCCAAATGTACAGTAGAGAGCTATGTAATGTGTTTCACACTTGGATTTAATGCTGGTCAAAGCTTATCCACTTCTTTAAAGGAAAAGCAAGCGGACATGCACTTGACATAAACACATCTAATAAGGAAAAATTTATGTAGGAGCAGTGGAAGGAATGAATACGTGCAGCAGAAGTTGTCAGGGAGCTGCCAAGTTGTTTATCCTGTTTCCTTCAGGTAGGTTTTTTTTTTTTTTTAATGTTTGGTTCAGTTATGCCAATAAACACTTGCAGATCAAAATGGTGTTTATTCAGGAAAGAAGCTAAAGGTCTCAGACTTAGAACATGAATAAATGCAGGGTCAATGTTCTTACACTGATCTACTGCTTTCAAATTCCTATGAATTACTCTGGATTTTTTCCTACTTCAGTTGGCTTCAAATATCTTTTTGAACATATCTATTCATCAGCATTGAATCAAAAGCTTGGCATCTATTTCTTGATTAAATGATTATTCCCAAACTAATAAACATCACAGCAGGGTTTAATTAATATATGTCAGTCATACGGTTTGGTTTTTTTTTTCTCCTAAAAATACAGTGCTGTGCAATTAGTACCTGCAGAATAAAGGTGTGGGCTTTTTTCTGCAGTGAGCCATGGGAAAGACAATTGAAGAGTATGTCGGTTGCATCCACTTAGCTTTCTGTTTAGGCAGAGTTGTCTCATTTTTAAAAGTTTCCTGCTAAAAAAAGCTGCAAAAACCTCGCCAGGAACCCTCCTTACCCCCATAGGACTGTTGTTATTGTAATGAACCCAACTCTGCTGCGACTTTATTTTTACAGTTATTTGTTAGCAATGGCGTTAACCTCACTGCATGTCAGGTGTGGCTGCTTCATTCTGCTACTTGATAAGTCTTTGAAGGTACCATATGCTGGAAAGGTAAGGTTCAGAGATTTAAAAATTATAATGAAATTAGCATCTCTTTACGACAGGATATGTGCTGTTGCTGATCGTGTGTGTGTACAGCCTGGTCTGCGCTTTCCCCTTCCCCAGTGTGGTATTGACCTGCGGTTGGTTTTTCTCAGGGCTGTAGGGAATGGGATCTCCTTGCCTGGCTTGGGAGGACAGATCCTCTACTCCTCTGTCAGAAGTATTCCACTAGCAACTTGTTTTTATTAGCTGCCTCCCAGACCAGAACCCACGCTGAGATTCAGTCAATATTGGGTATATAACTTCTAGTTTAGAAATACTAAAACCTGAAGTACTATACAGGATTGCGTGTTTTGTAGGGGTATGCATTCAAAGCATCTGAGCAACTCTGAATGGGCTGCCTAAGGATGTCAAGCATTATCTGTGTGGCTGTGATGAAGACACACTGATATCTTTGACCCTAGATGAGACAACAGCAATTAAGAAACATACTTGATTATTTTTGTATTTCATTTTTCTCTTTGGCATCATTGATAGTGAATCTTCCTATATGCATGAGCTTCAAATTAACTTCAGCTGCTGGGTGAAAAGTGTGTTTTAAGGTTAAAACACAGACAAAAAAATCCTTAGATTAGTCTAATGGGTTCAAGTGTAGTTTTCATATGTAACAACCTGGGAGTTTTACCGTGTTCATCGTGTTCACATTAAACAGACTTATGGAGCAATATACAGGAATCAGGTTTTAAAATGAGCAAGCAGTGAAAGTCCTTCAAGTGTATCTCATTGCATGACCTTGATGAAATGAGTATTTCTAATGTGCAGAAGGGCTGGATAACTATTACCATATTTTGCATGAAGTATGGCCCGCTTTGAAGTTGGCAGAATCTTTTCCTGGAGACTTTGTAGGATTAGGCTTTCTACACGAACAAAATTGCTTCCTTTAAGGAATGTATTTCCAGATGGAGCGATATTCAACTTGCACATACTGAGATGTAGAATGACTTCAAACAACCATGAGATATAATGAGAACTGATATTATTCATAAGCTCATCAAGAATTACATTCATGGAGATTATGGAATGACCTTGTCTTTTATTCAGACAGTATCGTATATTCTGTCTTCACCAGGGGCCCATGTGAAACACTGTCTGGATGAAGTGATTAATTTATTTTCAATTTGCATAAAGACTTCCATTTCCGTAAATATTTCTAGGTACATGGATAACTTTGCACTTAAGTAATCCCTTTGGAGGGAACGGGACAAATTATTAGTTCATTTTGACCAGAAAAGAGTATTCATAACAGATTTGGAGTTTAATCTTATTCTACGACTTCCTTGGTAACCAAGTCCTGCCTTCACTGTAGGCTTTCTTCCAATGGGTTTTACATGTATAATCTTTGAGGGAGGGGAAAATTACTTGGCATTCTGTGTACACTTTATATAAATAATCAGGTTTGATATTTACTGCTTTTATGCTTAATTAGGTACTTAATTAATAGCAAACATTCAGAAAATATTAAACTTCTTCCACTAGGAAAGTAGTCTCAGGCTTTTTAAGAAGGCTGAGTTTCCCATCTCCCATTGAATATGTATTTCCAAGTGTGCTGAATGGTTGTTTGACTGATGTGTTTTTAAGTGAATACATATGCTTTATGACAATTAGACAAAATTTTAACAAAAGTTTGTCAAACAAAGAGGGCAGTGATAAAATCCCTGTGTTCATGCTAAGAATTTACTGCCAACCTGCGTGACGTGCCGTACTGCCGGGAAAGCATCTCAGCTGCAGCGATCTCAGCGTGTCTGGCCGTGGCGTGTTTGCCTTGCTGCTTGGTGGGACCTTTGTACCTTCCCGGGCCGAGGAGGGATTTCTGAGCCAGCTCTAGAGCAGCCCAGCTACAGGGTTCCCTTCCTTATGAGAGGGTTTCTGAGCCTCCATGCTCTTTCTTAGACATTGCTGGGAGTCTCAGACAGGTTCTTTCCTCTCCTCATTTGTTTCATTCTCCACCCACTGCCTTTTTCCTGTGTTTTGAATGGTACTAGTGAAGTGGTTCATTTGACTTTTATGCCCTGTTATCACGCCAGAACAGATGTCTACCAGCACCGTTCCCTGGTAGTGCCAGGACTCAGGAAACAGCATCGTTCAACAGCTGCTGCTGCAGAGCAAGTGGTTTGAGCACCAGCTGTAGTATGGAAACTGAGAGGTCAGCTGCTCCTTACAAAGGTCCAGGGCTTGTTTGCTTTGTAACAGCAAGGCATGTGCTGCCTTCTGCGCATCCAAGTTGCGAAGGGGGTTTCCTGAGCGCTCACAAGTGTACTAATGCTATCGTGAAGTCAATCGTCAAGATTACCCACATTGGGCTGTGCTGAAAGTTTCACTGTGGAGGCTGGGAGACCTTCGGAGTGTATCTGCGAGGCTTATTAACTGCAGGGTCATGCGAAGGAGAAGCTGTGCCTGGATTTATAGACTGAGTGTTTCTAGGTCAACTGAATGAAGGCATGCTGTAGCTGTAATTCACAACAGAGAAATCCAGGAGGCCTTTACGAAGCATGAAATCAGAAGTAAGTGCAGATGCAAGGGAATGATGTTCATGCTCTCAAACCACAGGAGTGGAGTACTACAGCATGCTCTGACCCGCAGTCACAGCTGAGGAGCTGCAGCTCATGCCACGGCCCATCCGCACCCTGCACTGGGTAAGCACTTCCAGGCAAGGGCTGCGTACATAGCTATATGTATGAATGAGCTGATCCCCAGAAGGCAACATCTGAAGAAGCTGAGGTCTTGCTTAGCCCCAATGCCTTTCCTTCCAGGAGAGGATAAACTCCACTCTGCTGAATGCAGCATCGTTCTCCTTATGGCCAAATTAAAATTTGGCAAACCCCTTACTAAAGCTGACACTAGGCTGAGGACTCGGGAGATCTGTAAGCCTCTCATTCCTGGTCTGAATTCCTTGATAAAATGTCTCTTGGATTCAGCGTACACAATTCTCAGCATCATTTTGCTGGCAGAGGAATGAATCGGGCTGAATGTCCCAAGCTCTTGAAAAAAACTTGCAACTTGATTCCGGGAGGTGATTTGTGCAAGTAGATAGAAATGTTTGTACTGATGTCAGGGACACAGGATCTGAGAGCACATCTTACCTCCCAAGACTGTAGCTCTTGACTTGGTGAACAACCTCACTCCCCTGCAAACTAGTTGTACCTTGGGTGTAGGTTTGGGTATTGTTCAGTATTTTCACTACAGTGGTGTGGGTGACTCTGTTCCCAGCTATGATCAGTATCAGCCATTGCTGCTTAATATTAGGCGAAGTCCAGCGTGGTTCTCAGGGAAATGTGTGGCACCAGTTTTCTTTTGCTGTAACCACTTCACTACATAATATTAGACAAAATTCTCCAGGGTACGGTGTGTTAAAGCAGTGTGAAACCCATTGAATCCCTTTCCTCACAAAGTGTAAAAAATAGATAAAGCTCTGCAAGCAGAGCACTTTTTCCTAGCGTAGATAGAGGCAAAATATGAGGGACCTATGCTGGAAAATGTTTTGGACAGCATTTAATGACCAGGAGTAATCCTTGTGCTAATCTGTCCCTCTCTAGGATTATTTCCAGTTACTCTTGAATTGTGCAGATTCATTTTATTTTGTTTCCTCTGCTGTCAGGCTGTTGCTTAATATCAGCTGGCAGGTGAGAGCTTTCAGGGCTTGGAGGTAGCAGAAATGAATATTCCACTGGGAAGGGACATAGATGTGTGATGACCACGTCAAGTTAAGGACAGCTGGGGAAGAAGATGTTGTTTATCAAAGGCCGTTAACTTTAGAAATATTTTCTACTCTACAGATGAATCTGTATGTTTTCATTATGTGTTAGAGAATGGATTGGGTAGGCTGCATAATATAAAACATTTGAGAATACTTAAAAACATTATCTGACAAAAGTCTTTCCAAAAAAAAACCAGATCCAAAGAGCATTTCTGTGAGCCATTCTTCATTAAAACAAATAATATTCGCCTCTGTTAAGACCCAGAGGAGAGAGCACTTTATTTTCTCTTTGCTAGTGGGGATTATCCACTTTTCCCTGCTTGCAACTGTGCTGTAACGTTATGCCTTTCCCTTCAAAATTAGCAGCATTACAATAGGTTATCCAGAAAAGTAATTGGCAAGCTTTCCCTGCTCAAAGCCAAACTCTGAATGAAATATGAAAGGGCTGCTTTTTTAATACAATTTCCAGTTACTATTTTATTAAGCATTTAAATTTTCGTGTTAAGTTTTTTTATTGTATTTTATTATCAGAGATCTCACAGATTGTCATCTGGGAATAAAAGAATAGATATAAAACCTTAAGAAGTTTAAGAAATACTATGGGGATATAGGGCAAGTCTCAGTAATGGCATACCTTACACTCTCTGGAGTTCGCACATTAAAATATTAATGTGTTATCTGCAATTTTTATTAAAAAAATGACTTGTCTCCTTGCATAGGAAAAAAGCAGTTACTTGTTCTCAAAACTGTAATTATGGGAAAGGTGACAGCTAAAACTACCTTCTTTTAGCTTCTTTTGCCCATTTTAGATTTCCCCAGGCATTTTCCCTGAATCACTTATCCATTTGGGTTCAGTAGAACTTGCTTCCAGGTCTATTTTTTTAAAAGAAGTCCAATCAGTGATGCTTTTGTTATCCCTTCTGTGAGCTCAATAGGTAGAAAAAAAATAACAAAACATAAACTGCTTCCATTCAGAAAAGAAACTGATGGTAGAATCAGTCATTTCTTGGCTCCCACCTTGTCACTGAAACATATTAGTAGCTTTTATTTTGTGGCTAGAAACTGGTATCAAAAGCACCAACCAAAGTCAGGGCAAAAAAAAAGGGCATTAGCAGGACCAATGCAGGTGAAGTTCACATTCATTGCATGTAGGTTCCAGGATCGAGTCAGCGAGTACGTCCAGCATCAGCGGTGTCTGGATGCAGGGATAAGGTCCACCTGCATCCGGATTACTGCTAGAAATGCATACAAATAAGAGCAAGCGTGTGAAGGTGGGTTTGTTGCATGGCATTTACACGTATGCCTGTGGTAGGTGACTGGATACAGTTAGATGTCCCTGGGGAAGGAAATGCTGGGAACATGAGCATCAAGAAGTTACTTTACATTCAGTTATGAAGCATGGCTTTTCTTAATTTTGATGTTTGATGGCACAGACTGAAATAGATGCATTATGTAATGCTAAACTGAGAGAGAGGGTTGGAGTTGAGAATCCAGTCACCCCCACAACGTAGGTGTCTACGAGTCTGGGGTTGCATCTGAATCAGATGATCAGAGCCTTAAAGTTTTCCATAATGTCAGAAGTCCCAGTACCAAAATTAAATGCAGCCACGTAAAAGGGACTAAGCCAAACATGTGGGGGACATGTGACCCTGGATAAAGTCTTCCAGCTTCTGCCCAATTTAGAGATTGAAGAGTAGATCAATAAAGGTATTTAGGTGGTAAAAGGAGCAGGCTCTTGCAAGAGTCCCGGTGGGCACTTGTGGGCAGATACATACTTTTGCAAAGTGACCAAAAGTCACTTTAGAAAATGTTTATTATTTATTTTATAAATTAGAAAGAAACATCCATATATGAATCCTGTACCTTATCTGTCATCTGAGTTTTAGTGCATGAACCTGCCTGAATTTAAAAAGTTAATAGCAAAAAGTGGTAAAGAAAAGTATTTGATAAAAAGGTAGGGAAACAAAGCTAGGATTTGTTCATCTAGTTGGGTTTTGTTTTGGTTGGGTTTTCCCCAGGTTGCTCTTTTTCTGTCTCTTAATTGATATCCCATTTTCATTAACTCATGGAAATGCAAATGCATGTTACACAGAATGAAAAGGTTTTACCAACAAGATTAATTAATTATTGAGGCAGCCAATTAATAGCACTGACTAGCGTTCGTAAAGTCAAGTACACAGTGCAAGAAATGGTTGCTGTGTAGGATTAAACTGAAGCGCCACATCCCAAGTGAGAAACACAAATTTAAAGTCTGTATCCAGCGGCTAGACATTTCCAAAGCAGAGGCGGACGTGACTGCTGTTCGGAGGAGATGTACAAGAGCAAACTCATTAAGACAGATCCATCTTGGAAAAAGAAAAAATTACATTGCTTTTGTGTTGCATTTACTTATGCATCTGCTTTCAGCTTCAGCCGCAATTTTCTTCAGGAAAGTACAAATTCTGTCAAATGTTATTGTGGCTGCCTGACTGATGAAATGGTACTTTTCCTGCCTTGGAGCAATTCCTACTCTGTTCTTCTGGAGACAGTAGCTACCTCCTCCTGTTCACTGAACGTCTAATCCTGAATACTTAGTTACGCTAGACTTTCAGGTCTTGGTCCCTTCTCTCAGCTTTGTGGGTGCTCAGGTTGCACAGCTGGCAGTCGGTGCTCAGGGTTCTCATGCCTCCCAAAGCCTGGCAGTAGTTAGCTTAGCACCTGATGTAAATTAGGCTCACGTTTTAGTGCTGCTACTAGTAGAGAAGATTTTGACTCTGTCCTCAGCTTGTTTAAAATGTGCTAATAGCTATGTACATCTTGCGGTGTCCAAGTAGTGATGCATGGGGTGAGCGTTGCGCCTGCAATGTGGCTGAATTTTCCTCCCCCTGAAATCTTCAGACGTTGCTGCTAACCAGTCTGGTTCCTTGTGAGTTTGATTTCCAATCAGCAGTGAGATTTTACTTGACCGTAAACTTCAGGATTGCTTGGTGTTTCTGCCTTTAATATGACTAAATATTGAACTGATATTTTATACATCACTACAAGCTGCTATGCATCAGAATTACACCTCATTAATATGATCTCATATACCAGGACAATTGTAGGTAGAACAAATAATTTAAAAGAATTTAGGTCTGCAGAAAGTTCATTAGGAGTAAAAGCTCATTTTAAATGCTACAAAAGAATTCAGTGTCATTATTGTATTCTTACTTATACATACTTGTGAACTTCCATCAAATATTTATATTGGCCTAATTTGGAGCTGACGTTCAGAAGTCTTCCCTGATTTACGGTGATGATGTCAGGTAAATAATTCTAATCTAGTTGTATGAAAGCTCATTTCTGTAACTACATACCACTTTCACTCAGATAGTTGCTCCAAATTGCAGCTTGGATACCAGCCTCCTTTTGCTGTCTCTTCCCTTTCCTAGGAAAAGTGGGGAGGGTGCTGTTGCCACATATGCACATGTACAGCACCATCCTCTGTTTAGAGTTGCACTGTAGTTTTAATTTCTGTGAGAAGCTCTGGGTGTGTGTACAGACCCTGCAGGCGTGTCTTAAGGTATGGCAGAAAAGCATTTTCTTCAGAATGCCACCTGATAGATTTACAGCACCCTCCCCAGTCTTCTACCTGCCAGCTTGGAGTGGTAGCAGTTTGTATAGAAAGCCACAGTGTTATGCTTTAAAATAGTTATATATGTAGTTATATTCCAAGTAGGACTAAGTTTTGAGAAAGAAGTGGAAATAGACTTGACAGATGGGATGTTTGCTCTTTGGGCCTCACTCCGGGTTGGACTCAAAAAGCAAAAGCCTTTCTGTAGCCAGGTCTAACGCGTGGGAGTCAGGAGGATGTCACGGCTCTCCGGAGGAGACCAGAGATGCACCATCTTCACTTTCCTGGGTTTTGCTGACCAGAAAACAAGGTCTGTGCGTGCAGGGAGGGAGCCACCCTTTGCTCTGTGATGTTGGGAAGTCATGACTGCAGTCGTGCCCTGCGGTTTGGGGACAGCCTGGCTGGCGACCCAGCTCCCCTTGGTGTCCTGCTCCCCCGGCCATGGCTGCCCAGGCACCCAAGGTGTGAAGGGCTGTGGGTGCCAGAGATGGGTGCCTGCTGCCTCCGGGACAGTTTGCTCTGAGCGCAGTGTCCCTCTGGACGGGTCCGTCAGCAGCTGCTGCTGCTGCGGGTGCAGGGCTGGAGCTGCTGTTCTAAGCACAGTCCTGATTTCAGAGACTTTGAAATTCAGTGGTTTGTTGATGCACCTGTTAGTTGCAAAGCACATCTCTCTGATTTATCAGTTCCCTCAGGGATCTCTGCTGCTTATCGTTCCTGCTCCCATTTCTCTTCCAATATTAATTAATCTCTGTCAAGTGAAGCCACAAATTACTTGTCAGATCAATGATTGGATTTCCCTTGGGCTTTCAGTAAGAAAGGGTATCACTTACACTGGGTGGATTACTGGAGTGGATTAGACTATTGTGGGTGTATGCTCTGCTGTTTTCTGCCACCATGAATGAGAAAAACATGATCTGACAGCTGCAGGTCAGTGCACACTTTACATTAGGCTATAGGTAATGAAATGGGTTGATAAAAGAGACGATTGAGTTTGTGAGCCAAACAGGAGTCTAAAAAGCATCTGAGGTTCAAAGCGCTGACCTGAGCACTGTAGGTGTTTAGAATTACAAAAACGGGAAGAATTGAATGGGCTAGAAATATGTGTTTGTGGAGGTTAGGAGCACACTTTTCAGTAAATTATTTCGTAACTGCTGCTGGAGGTGGCTTTCACCTTCATCCTAGGAGGCGGTTTGGGGTGTCTTGGAGCAGGATCTTGCAGTAGCAGAATTGCTGTAGTGCACAAGCTTCTTAATTTATGTTTTCCTTTTTCCTTTGTTTCTCTCATCATTTTTCTCCCTGTGTTTACATAGGTGCATAGTATACTTCCTTCCTTTATTATATTGTAATCCATTTTAATAGAGTCCGGTGAAGTTTAGGCAGAGGAAATAAAAATGCCCAGCTTTGGATTCCCTGGTGTCAGGTGCTTGCAAGTGGCATGATTGTTGTCAGCCCTTGGGAAAGAGAGAAACAACCAGCAGAACCGCTGTTGAGTGCATACAGATGTGTCACTGACGCAGTTCTGGTGGACTGGGGCCGGGACATGAAAAGCCACACGTTTGCTTCTTTTAGGTAGGGAGAACGTGAATAAGATTAGGGTCATAATTTAAACATCACTGAATAAACATCATTTTACTGTTGTGTACTTTTGAGGCATTTATAATCAGCTGCATATATTAAGGCTTTGTCAGGCTTGGGAAGTAGGTGCTCAGGATATTGAATTTATTATATTGGAGTTCATTGAATTTCCTTTGAATTCTTTTGGTGATGTAATGTCACTATTGTGCTTATCACATGCAGCTGGCTGCTGTACAGGGGTCTTCTGTGCAGCCACAAATAAATACATTCATGTGGTTTGGGTATGTTGTTAATAACTAGAGGTACTCTGAGCAGATGAAGGACAAGACACTGATCCCAAACCTACTTTTCGGCTTCCCCAAGCTAGACTTGAAATTAGACCTGAAAACATAACTATGTTCAAATTATTTGAAGCAGTTGCCAGCAGCCTGCAGTGTGTCTTTTCCTGAGCCCTGTCATTTAGGACATGTGCCCTTCTGCTCCCCCTCCAAAACGTCACTTTTCATCCAACAGCATTTTCTTCACAATGTGCTTCACTCACAGCCCTTCGCTGATTCCAGTCTTATTCCTGATCGGCTGTGGCCGAGCATGCTTTTGCTCAATCTTTTAGGCTTTGCAGCTCATGCAGCACGAGTATCTGGGACGTTGTGATGATAAGAGACACTTTAGATGGTGATTGAAGCCAAAAGCCAAGATCAGAGTTAGCTGGCTTTGGGGGACAGCACTTGTTCTCCAAAGTCGAGTCATTCGGAGACTGTGTGCCTTTACAAGGCTGACCATGGGTGCGGGCTGTGATATGCATTTCCTCTTCTGGCAGATGCCCACAAGATAACAGTCAGCCCAGCAGAAGAGCTGTGTTTTCAGCATGGCCAACTCTGGAGTTGCTTAGTGCAGTCTCACTTCCAGCAAAGGCAATGGCTGCAGCCAGAGCACATGTCTCTGCAGCTTCTGCTGCTGCACTGAGCAGGAGACCATAACGTGGCCACGGCCACCCGCGAGAGCTCACACAGTGGCATGGCCAGCATAGCTGTGGCCACTGGAGAAAGCCAAGCCTTTCCAGGCCCGTGGTACAAAATGAGCGGTGATAGCAGGTCCTCCGCTGAAGAATGGCCCAATCATGCCCCTCTTAGCATTTGTGCATGGGAGGAGTCATTGCTGAGTGCTGGGACCATCCCATCTGTAGCCACTTGGAAAATATTCTGCTTTTCCAACTTTGAGGAGTGTTTATGCTTGTAGGGACCTGTCATATCAGGATGCAGGAGTGTACAGCGAGTGTGTTGCAAGCCGAAGCAAAGCCCAGCCCTCCATGACATAGAAAACCAGTTTCCATATCTTTGTCTTTTGACATTATCTCAGGGAGCAATTAGATGAACCTGAGGTTGCAGAGAGAAATATAATCAAGTCATGGTTGCTGAGTCTCTTTGCCACTTTGCTGACATTTCTAAGCCAAAACAAATATTGTTGAGCCACTTCTGTTAGTCTTGGTTTAGACAGGAGATTATCTGGTATGGCTGGAACACTGTTTTGATCTCTTATGAAGCTACGTCAGTGAAAAATCCAGTCCAGAGAAAGCTTCACAGAGGGTGGTAGACTTGCCTTTTTGCTGCTGATTCCATCTAATTACCCGTTATACCTCAATGAAAGAAGGGAATTGTCCAAGGCTAAAACCACCAAGTTTTAGATTGGAGCCTGGAACTTGCACTGGTCCCCAGTCCAGTCTAGAATTCAGCTGCTGCCTAAACATACCTCTTTGGGAAGAGCTGAAGCAAAATAAACTAGAGCAAATAAGAAGGAAGAAATGAATGGAGATCTGCAAAGGACATCCAAGGACTCAGCTGCAGCAACTTGGGGTTTGTTTCTGTTATTTGTAGCAATCCAGCCTGGTGTTGCCCCCCAGGAGGATAACTTGGTTTGCTTTTTTTACTTCTAGGGCTTTGCCTGAAAGAATCAACAGGATTTTGGAAAGCTGTGAAAGCTTTGTTGCTGTTGTTGACTTTAATCATTGCAGCATAAATTTGTAGTCCCTGAGGGAGAATTCCCGTGCAATACCTTTCTGTTTTTATTACTAAAAAAAAAAAAAAAAAGATTAAGTTACAGGTTATTATTTCTGCCTTAGACACTCGCTACAGGATGGAGCTGGAGATAAATTTAGCAAAGCCTTGTCTTCAAAGTGTAATAAATGTATTTCTGTTAGATTTTATTAACCTTTCTCTGTAATTAAAAAGGTGACAGCAATAAGATCTGAAAGTGAAGTTGGTTCACATAATTCACCTTTCTGACATACAGTGTTTAAGTAGTTGGTTCTGGTTGGGTTTAAATATCTCTACAGATATTTGTAGGATACTTCCTGCTCTTTCCTCTGGGTTTCATGAGTTGTTTATTTATAAGGGGCTCAAGGACAACCTCATTAGAGACATTTGTTTAGTCCTGTTTGTACTTCTCTGCTGTGCCACTCGCTTCTTAGATTTCTCAAAGCGTTTTCCCTGAAAATAAATAAGTTACACTTACTTTCTTCATGCTGCCAGCTCCTCTGGATTTCTTATGAATCTTGAAGTTCTAGATACTTGCTAAGCTAGCCTGTTTATTTTGTAATAGTTTTGATTGGCATTACTGCTTTTTGCAAACTTTCCCCAGGAGCAGTTCAGTTTGGTGGCACCAGGTTGTAGCACACGGGTTGTAGGAGCTGCTAAAGCCTGTGTGTTTGGTTGTACTTAAAATTGCTTCCATTGACATAAAATATTGCTATCTGTGGTTGTTACTGCCTCAGTTTAATCTGACAATATATCCTTAAAGTCTGTTTGATTCCTCTTCCAATCCAAAGAAGTTTCTGTTCCAGGTCTTAAGTTCTAGTTTCAATTTTTTTTTTCCCAAATAAAAATATAATACACCTATTAGATGGAATTCAGAGTTTCAAAGATCTGCAAATTTTCAAACCCAGTACATTTTTAATATTTAGAAGTTACAACGTCTCTCAGTGAGAAGCTTCCAAAGCACTAATGCTTTAACTAGCAACTATTTTCCCTGTCAAGCACCCATTCAGTAGTCCTACATGCAGAGCACTTCGACAACTGAGCCTTAATTTCTTTGGTATCTGTGAATTCTGACATGCCATAACATTGCAAAAATGCTATTAGGTCTCAGTACCAATACAGTATTTGAGAGAAGGTTCTTCTGCTTGCAGAAAGCAGTAACACTGTATTTTTTTCAACAAATTTTTTTTTTTTTTTTTTGGTCCTTGCACTCAACAGTCATTCCTTGGGGAGTTGACAGTCTGTTTTGTAACCATGGGGGCAACTGCATCTGAATTGGGATTTATTCGCTGGAAGGGAAGGGAAGCAGAACAGAACAGAACATTAACCACCGCAAAGACAAATAAACCTTATTCTCTGTGTGGGAAATAAGTCTCTGTGAAAAATGTCCTTATTGAGTGAGTCTTCCGGATGGCCGTGCTCGCTGCTTAGCTGGCTCTGCTGAATGCCGAGTCCTACAGCAGTGGCTTTGAGAGCCTGGTGAATGGTTGGAGCATCAACAACCTGGAGAGAGTTTTGACAGCGGGATCAGGCCCACTGCATGCAAAAGTCTGGTCCCTGCTGACATTTGTGCTTTACAAATAAAGGTCTTAATTTATAGGAAAAAATGCTGTCTTCCTTTGGAGGGTTTCCTTTAACCCTCGTGATTAAAAGCTGCGGAGAAACTGTTTGCTTGCTCTCAGCTCACTGCTGCGGAGCCCTAGCCCCTGCAGCCCAGCACCGAGACTCTCTTTATATGCTGGGAAGCGTTTGGTTTGGGTTTGTTTTGTGTTGGTTTTGTGTGCTGTTACATAACATGAAGCAACTTGAGATCCCAGTGTTGAACATTGTTATCCCTGGGGCCGCTCTGGGGGGTGTAGGCAGATTCATGCTGTAGAGGACGGGTCCCTGTGCTGCATGAGCTGTAGTTTCAGGGGAGGAGGGTGCTGGGTGCTGCACCTTCTGGGTAGAGCTTGGGTGTTGGGTTAGGCAGGAGGGCTGGCTCCTGCTATATTCCTTAATTCACAGGGCATGTTAAAACTCCCATTACACCTTGGGGGTCCTGTTCAGACTACCTGCCTCATCCTGTCAGTCTCTAGAATTAAACAGTTTGCTCCTTCTTAAAAAAGTATTAAAAAAAACATAAGATTCCCTACTTGATCAGTATACTAAGGCACAACTGTCATACTGGTTTAGCTTCAGAGTTTTCAGAAATAACGTTCTAATGTTTTTATTGCTTGTTCGTATTGCATTAAAGTGCCTGATTTGTGACCAGTGGACAGTTTTATTGCCTTCTGTGAGCTTTGTTTCTGAGGCAGAATGGTTTTATTATTTAATGGATACTGTTGATTTGGGGGGAAGAACCTCCCTTGGATATTGTCCCACTAAAAGAAAATCCTTTAAAAAACGCACAAGACTCTTGTCTCTTGACCTTTAAGATTTTATGGCTGTGGGCACGTCCATCCCACACCGCGGAGCATGGGAGTGCCCAGGGACTTGAGCCACTGGTCAGTGCCATGCTGGGAAAATTTCAGCTTAGATCTGAAAGCATTAAAGGCACTCAGAGTCTAGGAAGCTCATAAGTAAGTGTGATATCGCCCAGCAGGTTATTAGCTTTTTTTTTGCCTTTCTCACCACAACTTCAGATGTGGAGTCACTAAAAGCACGAAGAGCTCTTTCTTGGTAGTTCCAGGTGCTTACAGTGCTCCAGTGTGGCTCTTCATCAGGCTGTAGCATCTCCACAATTAACTGACAGCCAAACTGTTTGGAAAAGGTGAATTTAAAAGTGATCCAAGACCAGGGATTAGTCAGGTGTTGCATGGGTCATGTCCAGTTGTCGTTCCTCTGTGTTGTCACTTCACTTACTTAAACTCTATACAGCTAGCCAGGTTGTCTCTCCTGGCACAGCTCCAGTAGCAGCAATCTCCCTCTGGAAGTGCCTGTCCCTCTCCATTAACCAAGAGAGGGTTTAGACAACAAGATTGGACAAAATGCCTAACTTTTGATTTTGTGGAATTTTGGTGAGTTGAAGCCCCACAGTGGATTTTCATGATGATTGTCCATCCTGTGTCCCAATTACTGTTCCCTTGCTCTTTTGTTTTTCACAACCGAGTTACTATTTAAACAGACTTTAATCCTTCTATTAAGCCAGGCAAGTTCATTCCTCCATCTTTTTGCTCTCACCCTATTACTTTTGAAGAGTTCCTACTCTAGCTAGACCTTCTCTTCTGCAACCTACCCAGGAGGCCCAGGTCTTTACTGTAAAGGAAAAGGTCATCTTTTCTTGTGTGACAGCTAGAGAGACTTGGCTCATGCTTAGTACTGGTTACTCTGAAAACTGAGTCTGGAAAGTTTCTTAAAGTCCATTTAAGCCTGTATGATTTTCAAGCACATCTTGATAGAAGAGGTATCTCTTCATACGCTTGTTGTAGTGGTGCAACAGCATTGAGTGCAAGTTGCAGTGAAAATACATGTTTGCTGGCTGTGTTGTGTGGTACATGCAAGTATGTTTGCATTTAATCCATGTGCCATTTTCCCTGGGCAGTTGCCTAATGTTGAGTGTTGGAAGGAATTTGCTGTAGAAATGTAGGAGCAACTGTTGGTCCACAGTGGGGGAGGTATTTTGCATCTAGCCTTCTCCTACCTCTGTTATTTTTATGCTGAAACATCGTGATTATCAAGGGGCTTTTTTATCTGCTGGAAAGCATCTTAATCAGGGGTCATTCTCTGTGAATCTTTGCTATTTACAATACACCTCATTGACCATGTTTAGAATTTAAATTAATTACTTCAGTGCAATCAGCTACTGTAATTGCACAAGGAGCAGCGCTGGTACTGCTGCTTGTCATACCTGAGGATCAAGACACTGAGAAATTATCTCACCACACCTTTTCTCTGGTAGCTTTAATTAGCTTGGATTTTATATCCTGGGCTGAGCTAGCTGGGCTCACAATTAGTAAACCCAGCAGAATAAAAAAAACAGCTTAGAAATATTGTGAAGCAGTAAGTGGAGCCCTGAGCTTCATGTATCATGGGAACATCATGCTACTGCTAAATCCAAGGACAAAGCCTTGGATATAAAAATCCCCATGAGGCAATTTCTGCAGTCGGTTAAGATGGCAGTATGTTTTATTGCATTTTACAGCATGTGCCATTTAAGTGAAATGAGCTTGAGATTACCAAAATGTAAATTAAGTTATAAAGTTGAAATAGAAGTGGATTTGTGAACTTGGAAAAAGTAGAAATGAAATAAACTCCACTCAGAAGCAGAAGTGATGTCAGGACTGTCACATCAATCTGCATGGCCATGAATGCCACGTAGGTTTTAAAATAATTCAAAAAAATGGGATATTAGGAGGATACTTGAAGAAGCAGAAGTGTTATTTTGCATACCATGGGGATGCAAAATGATTGTCCAGGGGCAGAGCCAGTATGTAGGGAGTTGTGGGTTGTCTCTGGGATGCCTGGATGGATCAAACGTGTTAGACCAGAATACTTTACAGATGCTGCTTGCTGAGAAACCACCTGATGTATTCAGCATGATTTAATAGGGACTAAAATTATTAACAAGAAAGGAAAGCTACTGTAGGCTAATAGTGAATCTGATTTTGTTTTTAACACCAAAGCCTCTTCTTGTCCAGATCAGTGTCGCATTATTTCAGGAGATACTGTGATCCAAAAGAGATTACATTCTTTGATGATAGATGTCCTTGTCATTTAAAATGTGATTAATAAAATCATGGATTAGGATGCAATCATACAGTAAGAATGTCACGTGACTTTTTAAAATAAACAATAAAAACAACTAAAGACATTCTGAATTAATGAAAACTTCCAGAACAGAAGTTTGCATTCATTTTCTCTCAGATCAAAAACTTTTAGACACTTTGTTGGAAAAAAAAAAAAGTATTGTCTAATTTTTTCCTGTCTCCAGAAAGTTGGTAACCAGCCGTGAATTGTGAGTTACCTCACGGGGGAGGCAGACCTCTGCGCGGGTGGTATTGCCAGAACTGGGGTGTTTGGGTTGAAGCTATAGAGGATGGCTTACTGACTCCAGGTGTCGGGTACATTAGTGATGGCAAGTTGTATGTGAACAGCACACTTTTGCAAGTACAGATTTGATCATCAGGCATTAGTTTTCAACGATAGTAATCTCCTGAATGGTTATGTTTTTCATTATGTGTTCTTTGCACTACCCATCATTTACAAATATTTATCACATCTCTGCAGGCAGAAATATCGCTGTCCTTTAGCTCTAGATGTGTATGAGGTGCTAAGAAAAGTGATCTCCCAGGCCAGGAACTACTGAAACATTAAAAAAAAATGTGATTTCTTTCAGGAAATGGACTTTCTTTGTGGTTTGTTTGTGGTTTGTTGTTGTTTTGTTGGGTGGGGGTTTCTGTGGCAGCAAGACAGCTTCTTCTGATAGCAAGGATTTTGTAAGCTGGAAGTTGAGGAAAAAATCTTAGTTGGGGCATTTGTGATTCCATGGATCAAACAGCTGATTATTTTGGTGCAGATTTTTCAGGGGTTTTTGGTCAGAACCTGCTTAGTAGACAGCATAGTCTCAACGTAAAGCCAGGAGACACCTTTTGGAAGCAGAGGTACGTGTTGCACTCTTGAAGGTCTTCTGAGTCTGTGAGCAGGCGTGCAGGTGTGTTGACAGAAGCACACAAGCTTTGCCCAGGCTGGGCCATCCACATGATTGCCAACAGACAGAATTATCTCTTGACCAACATTTACGCTGAAATGGGAAAACCGGCTACATCAATACTGCATTAACTACAGATTTTGTAGCTCCCTTCAGGCACTCTTGGGACAAATTATATCAGCCTACTTGAGAATTTTTCTCTTCCTTTCATCTTCTTTTTCATACTTCTCCTTGTAGTTGGTTAGGCACGACACCAGGAGAATCCAGGTTTTTATTTTTGACAAAGTATGTACAATTAAACAAGTGTCAGTGTAGGCCCTAATGCATATGTAAACAGCTTCATATTAATGTGACTGTATAGACACCAACCTATTTCAGTCCAGCTCCCCAGTTTATCTTACTTGATGTCAGTGAAAGCTGTTGAATTGCCGACACCGGTAAGCGCAGGACCGACCTTTTCAAGCCTGCACAGCTGTAGGAAGATTAAACTGTAAAAGCAATAAAGAAGCCATGTCAAAAGTATGATGGCATGAATTAGACATTACTATGGATGATGAAGTTAAACTAGACTTAACATGGTGTTAAACTGTTATGTTTACTGACTTTTGGCCTGAGTTCAACAGGAAGCCTTGCTTAGGATCTTGCACTATTTTTTCTGCTCTTAACGCATGGCGGTGTATGAAAACTCTAGTAAAGTCTCTGTCATGAGATGGTATTTGAAAACTTTGCAGACAACCTAGGCAGTGGGGTAGTTTTTTGCAATTTCAGTGCAGAAATTCAGTGGTGTGGAAGTGCCTTGAAAATAAAGCCAAAATATTCCAATGGAAATCTAAACCATCCACTAATTAAAAAACCAAAAACAAAACAACAACAAAAATAACCCGAACATGGAAATTAAGTAATCAGCTGAACTCTTTAGCAAGTTATTTTGTAAATACTGTCAGGTACTTAAAGGACTCCATCGTTCAAAGCTTCTCCTGCTTGTGCTGGAAGATGTTTTCTGGAGATGTGGCAATCAAAGTCTGCCTTAATTTCCTTAATTAAGAGAACTGGCCTGATCTTTCTGGTTTCAACCCTAGCTGCAGCTGTGCTGTGTTGTCTTTATTTACAATAGATATTTCTTCTGCAATTATGTTTGAAGAAACGTAGATTTTTATTAATTTCTTTTTTAGCTTTTTGTGGTTTAGAAATTTGCGTTAAATGTCCAGACATTGCTAAGAGAGCAGCATTGACAAAGGCAAACATTTTGAGCAAACATTCCTCATCAGTGATGAAAACTTTGACAAGTAGAGCCTGTGGGATGAGAAGTGTTGGCAAAACGATCCAGATGTAATGACCCGGATACTCATTTCGTCATTCTTCTCCATCCGGTGGGACTCTGCATGAACTGTAGCAATTTTACCCATGCTGTCAAACCTGCCAGATAGCTCATTCT
>VYZV01001575.1:34219-45782 GCA_013401275.1 Pandion haliaetus | reverse complement strand
CACTGTGCCCTTCAAACTTTGTTAGACAACTCTTAAACAGAATAGAATAATTCATCATTTTACTCATCCAAACCCAGCAACCCAAAGAGGATGGTCTGTCTAATTTCTTGCCTTTAAAACCTGGAGAAAAATGCTGTGATTTGGAAGACCAAATTCATACTCACATTTCCTGATTAGCCACTTAGTCTGCACTTCTAAAAAACTTACTGAGCCAGTCCCAGATAACTTCTCTTTTGATGAATTTGGTTTGAAAAAACATCCCATTTCAAATATGTTTCTTTTTTATTCTGTGATGCATGTCTAATGCATATCTTAGACTGATTAGAGTATGATCTGTCATAGAGACATCCTATAGGTGACTATAAATACGAAGAGAGAAGGTTATCTTCTTTCTTCTTTTGTTAATATAATTGCAGTTCATCACCAAGAGTGAAACTGAGCAAGAGGTTCAGCCAGGGAAAGGAAGAAAGGAATGACAAGTATGTGAAAGAGAATAAAACCAGATAGACAGTCCTGTTCATTTTGAGTTCTGAAAGAATGATGCTCTTCCCAGACAGGCCCTTGAGCGGTAGCATTTATCAGTCTGATTTTGGGTGTGAAACAGTAGAGAGTAAAAAGAAGATGAATTATCATCTCCCAGAGAAATTAAACAAAGCTTTGTAACATTCAGCCTGTAAATAAAAGAGAAAGTAACCCATCTAGTAATACACCACCACCAACTTAGCATCTTCAGGGCATTTCTCTAGCTTTTCTCCTAGATGTAAATTATACAATTTCTTTGTCATTCTCCTTCAAATCCTCATCTCTGGAATGCAACTACTATTTTTACATCCCTCTTCTGTTTTTCTCTTATGTGAAAGCCTGGCGTTAACTTGTTTACTCATGAAATCGTCTTTGTCTCAAAGCACAATCATGTTCCTGCTTTACAGAGCCCTCAAATAGGATTATTCTGTCTGTTTTCCTGCAACGTTTGCCATCATACCCAGTATTTAATGAGGCTTAGCATTTTTGTGATAGACAGCCTTGCACTTTCTTTCCAGTTAATGCACCACACTTCAAAATGCTCTCCTAAACCTTGTGAAGTATTTGGTGAACATACACATAACTCCATTGCCTACAAGCAGATACGCTACCATTCAGGGGATGCCCTTTAGACTGAGGTCTTGTTGATACAGAATTTCCTGCAAGATCCATGAAAAATGGCCCCTTTTGTCATCTTCAGCTTATCATCCTGTTATACGAAATTTAATTTGTATCAGTCGGTGGAGATTTAGATTCTTATTCAAAAGTTATTGAATATTAAGAAGTACCATAAACACTAAGCATGTGCAGACAGTGGGAGAAAAAAGTTCATGTGAGAGTGAAATGTAAACTGCAGTATATATTCGAGTCAGTTTTGAAATCATTTGATCTCTGCACAGAATCTGCCATCCCATAGTGATACTATTTGCTGGCCATTTTTCAGTATTTGTACCACACGGAAAAAACTTGCCTTTTAGGAAACTCGAGCTTTCAAATTATACTGGCCCTATTCAAAGGACTGAATTCAGTCATGCAGGGCTTCTTTTCATCTGTCTTTGCCTTTATAAGCTTCGTCTTGAGGCCAAGGTCCAAGTAGTTTTCTTAGTCTGAAAAACACTCAGTGCGTTTCTTGGAAATGCAGCAGCCTTATAGAAACTAGTAGAGTTACAAAATAACCTGAATTTTTTTCTCACATACTTATGCTACCAATAAAGCTGAGTTTCAGGCTATTATTAGCTGATAAAAATCATTGACTATATCTTTCCTTCACGGAAGTGTCATGTAGTCATTCCTATATTAAATATTGGAACAGGCTGCCCAGGGAAGTGGTTGAGTCACCATCCCTGGAGGTATTTAAAAGACATGTAGATGTGGCGCTTAGGGAATGGTTTAGTGGTGGACTTGGCAGCATTAGGTTAACGGTTGGACTCCATGATCTTAAAGGTCTTTTCCAACCTAAATGATTCTATGATTCTATATTGGATATAAACCTGAAAAAAAGACCAAAACCTAAATATAAATGGAATATATCTCATAATTTAAATAATACGTGACCTTTTGAAAATGGAGAAGAAAGAGGAGGGCATCACCAAAATTCCATTATTCATTTCATAGTGTTTAAGACAGTTAATTCCGGACAGTCCTCTTAATTCTTTAGGAAAAACTAAGTTCTCAGTTTGAGCTTTATCTAAAATCCATTAAAATCATAGAGAATCTCTCAGCTGAGGCCAGTAGCCTTTGGACAGACTGGTATTTTGACAAGCAAAACAGTTTACGTATGCTTAACTTCTGAGGCAAAATAACTGAGAATAGGAATGTGCAGCCATCAGCTGGACAGCTTTTAGTCTGTACTGTACCAATACAGAGCTCAAAGGCTTTGAAGAATTTACAGTAGTGATTTTCTTTTTATTCTGGGTTAATAACATGTAATTAATAACTAACCGGATCAGAACCTAGTACCATCATGTTTAAAATGTTCGAATAACACAAGTTTTCAAAATCGAAGTATTTGCAAAAAAAATCACCTCTTTTAGTAGAACTATTTGCAAAAGATTTTTAACTATTTTGTAATGTATTTACCTGCAGGATCCAAAACTGCGCGAACTGTTGGATGCTGGGAACCTAGGAGGTCGACTAGAAAATCGAATGATAACTGTTGTCTATGGTCCAGACCTGGTCAATATATCGTACTTGAACTTGGTGGCATTCCAAGAGGATATAGCAAAGGTAATATGCATTCATCTGTGTCATATAAAATTAATGTTTTTTAAGAGTTGCTTTGAGATGTGGATAAAGGAGGTAAAAGTGGAGATTGCTATGAAATGAATTTCAATTCCGTTATAGAGCTGTGCCACTCAGTACCCAAGAAGAAATGTGCAATCTTTTTTTTTCCAGGGAGTTTATTCAGCAAAGTTTATGCCCCTGATACGTGTGCTCATCTTCAGAACATTGCTTGTAAAGCCCAAATAAGTATTGTGAAAATAATGGTACATGCAGATTTTTACTTGGCTATAAGATGTATACTGTGACTCTCTGAATGCATTTCGGTATCTTTCAGTAGTTATCACCCTTTTATGCTTCTTCTAAGTGTGTGTGAATTATGGGTCATCTGTGAGAGCAAAGTTTGTACACAGTTGACTTTTTAAGGTTGGCCTATATCAGAGTAGTGGGAATCTACAGCTCTACCTTGGTATACTCAAGTAAGTCAGCAATCAGACACCTTGTTTAACTTGCACACACGAATGTTTCTGTTCATGTTTGAAGGTCAATTTTAAGCATCGCATTTTGCCTACTGATAGCCTTTGATAAGAATTGTGTAGTCAGCGTCTTCACCTTAGCAAAGTACTTTTTCCATGCAGGTATACAGTCCTTTCATTTCTGTCCAAGACACCACATAAAACACAATTATGCTTGCCAAGCAAGTTCCAGTTGATATTAGTACATGTTTTGGGTTTGGTTTTTTTGTTCGTCTTCCAATTTCTGTACAACTCAGTTGTGTTTAATAAAGTGGGAGCTCTTTGCTTTATCTATTCCAAATTCGAAAAAGCATTCGAAAGCTACTCCTCTTTCCACTTCCATTCATATAGGTAGGCTCTGATGACAGCCTCCAGATAACCACACACAGAACACACTTTGGTACGGTTTGCCTCCTTGAGTCCACTAGATTGTGCTAAAAAGATAGTTTCTCTGTAGACTGCTGCTATTTAAAAACGGTAAGGAGTTATTTTGTCACCTCACAGGCAACAAGGATGATCAGACCAGGTGAAAAAAGGTCATAGGATGAAAGCCTTAAGCTAGGAGGATGTATTTTTGCTTGCCAGGTTTCTGTCTCTCCTAATCTTCATTAGCCAATTGGTCAACTTGGCAAAACCACAATTTCCTCTGTTTCTTTGATACGAAAGAATAGAACCAAAATCAGTTTGTGGTGGTCTGTGGACTGCTGAGTGGGAAGTGCTATCCTCAGGCTTGAAAATGACAGCTATACTCTACGGGGCTGGTTAAGAAATCTTAATGCTGCAAAAGTGAAAGCAATGGAAACAACTCTTCAGGGGGGAAAAAACCAATTAAGTATATGATGGAAAATGAAAAGGTATGCTAAAGCTTTACCAGCACAAATTGTAGCCCTTACCAAGGAAGAGGGAAAATCACCCAAATCAGAAGTGTATGTCCTTCTCTTTCTCTTTCTTGTCTAGCCAGCAATCAGTGAACCATAATCTGTTTGATAAAACAGTGCAGAAATTGGTATTTTAGGGCCATTTTCTGTTTGGTAATGGAACCTTAAAAATACTGTAGATAAAATCATGTTTTAGAAGAGCTTGGCTGTTCTAAATCCTGAGTAACTCCTACAATCTGAGTAACTGAGAATCTAAGTCTTCCTTGTTATTTGTAAATGCAGTAGACCAAATAAATTCATATTTTATCAATCAGGCACTGTAGCCTGGGGATAGGATTTTCAAAGTATTGCAGATTAGCTGTGCTTGCCTGAAACCGTGCTAAATATCCTGATTGTTTCAATGAAAGTAGAGTTTGATCACTGTTGAATACATCTGAAAATTCTTACTCCTTGTGATGGCTTGACCCTGGCTGGACGCCAGGTGCCCACCAAAGCCATTCTGTCACTCCCTGCTTCAGCTGGACAGGGGAGCGAAAATATAACAAAGGGCTCCTGGGTGGAGATAAGGACAGGGAGAGATCATTTAACCAATTACCGTCAATGAGCAAAACAGACTCAACTTGGGGAAAAATGAAATCAAAACAGATCTCAAAACACCTTCCCTCCACCCCTCCCTTCTTCACGGGCGCAACTTCACTCCTGGATTCTCTACCTAGCCCCCCAGCGGCACAGGGGGACGGGGAATGGGGGTTACGATCAGTTCATCACACATTGTTTCTGCCGCTTCACCCTCCTCAGGGGCAGGACTCATCACACTCCTCCCCTGCTCCAGCGTGGGGTCCCTCCCACGGGAGACAGTCCTTCACGAACTTCTCCAACATGGGTCCTTCCCATGGGCTGCGGTTCTTCATGAACTGCTCTAGCGTGGGTCTCTTCCATGATGTGCAGTCCTTCAGGAGCAAACTGCTCCAGCGTGGGTCCCCCGCAGGGTCACAAGTCCTGCCAGAAAACCTGCTCTGTGGGCTTCTCTCTCCACAGGTCTGCAGGTCCTGCCAGGACCCTGCTCCAGCGCAGGCTTCCCACGGGGTCACAGCCTCCTTCTGGCATCCACCTGCTCCGGCGTGGGGTCCTCCCAGGGCTGCAGGTGGATATCTGCTCCACCGTGGACCTCCATGGGCTGCAGAGGGACAGCCTGCCTCACCATGGTCTTCCCCACGGGCTGCAGGGGAATCTCTGCTCCGGCGCCTGGAGCATGTCCTCCCCCAACTTCTTCACTGACCTTGGTGTCTGCAGGGTTGTTTCTCTTACATGTCTCACTCCTCTCTCTGGCTGCTGTTACTGAGCCCCACAACTTTTTCCTTCTTAAATATGTTATCACAGAGGTGCTACCACTATCGCTGATTGGCTCGGCCTTGGCCAGCAGCAGGTCTGCCTTAGAGCCAGCTGGTATTGGCTCTGTCGGACAAAGGGGAAGCTTCTAGCAACTTTTCATCAGAAGCCACCACTGCAAACCCCCCCGCTACCAAAACCTTGCCACAGAAACCCAATACACTCCTTTAACATGTTTTCCAATTCTATATGAGCTGGACCACACAATCTGGTCCTTATCATCTCCAGGACCCATGTGGTGACTCGGAGGAGTCGTTATAAATAAGCATATCAGGGAGCTCCAAGAAGGCGTGTAAATACAAGATGTTTTCAATGTCAAACATGCAAATTTTGACCGTTCCTCTCACTGATGTTGCAGGGAAAGCAAGTGCCAATGAAAGCCTCCCCCACCTTTCCCTTTTCAGTGCATGAATATTTTTCAGATTAACCCTTCATTGTGATACCTTATTTTTCAAGTTGTGTGACAAGTATTGATGAGTCTTCCCTTGGAGGAGAAATGCAAAGTAAACTGTAACAGTCTTGATGAGGCAGTTAAAATAACTCAATTATGGGGTTTTCTTCCTTTGCAGAAGGCTTCCTGTTCTACTACAAACTCTGTTCATCACATCCACTGGCCAGGTTGTGTAAAAATTATGAAAATACGAGCCTTGGGCTATTCAACTTGCTCCTAAGTGAACTAAATAAAGAGCTAGAAATTATAACGTAGTCACGATGTACTGTTTTATGTGCATTCCTCCAGGAGAAAGTAACTAATGTTTAAAGTACATTAGTGATGAGCTGAAGGGCACTGAGCAGCTGGTTTGTTCAAAGAATGCAGTTTGAAGTTCATTAGGTAATGGTCTAAAGACAGATTGCTAGACACGTCTTGATGATGAAGAGAAGCAGCACTGATACAGTGCTTGCTTGTTTTCAGATGGGTGTGCCTGTGCCTCTCTTGGGATAGAATTTGCGAGTATCCACAATCGTAGCACTGCAGAAGCCAGGACAGAGAAAGAGGTTTATTCACAAACCCTATTCTGAGAGAATGCTCTTTGTCTCTGTTCCCAACGTGAAGAAGTACAACCTGTGAACCTCTGTGTCTCCTCTACAGTATTTCATTCTCTTCCCAAATACAGTAACTTCAAAAGCGAACATCCCATCTTTCCCATTTCTTTCCTCTCACTCTCTTTTGTGCCTCTCATGCCAACTCTGTTCTCACCACACTAGTCCATCCTGGCCTTAGAGACCCCTGTCCAGAGACCAAGGGAATCCATTTCTCCTCAGTTTGATGAGCTTTGGATCAGATCCATCACTAAGAGCTGATGAATTTCTCCATAAGTAAAATGATGTAGTCAAAGATGATTCACAAGTTGTGCTATACTATGCTTTCCACCACAGGTCTTTATTTTTCCAGCTTCCTAGGCATATTTAAGAGCTTGATCAGTATAACAAAATGGTAAAACAAACCATATAAATTCATGTCCATTTGATGTATTTTTTAAAATAAAATTCATAAGGATGCCAAAAGTGTAGAATTTCAGCAGCTTGCTTTGTTAACCTCCCACCAAAACCAAATGTACAAGAAACATTGCCTTCACACATAGTCAGTTCTGATTTGAAGGAAGTGTTTTCAAGAATGTGTGCTGTCTTTTCTTATGAAAAAAGTCTCATCTCTCCTGTTGAGATAAATGTCTTGCTGTACGTATCCTGATGTATATAATAGAGGAGACAAATTACTTCACTGAGCAACAGATTTCGAAATGAACTGCTGCTTATACGCTACCTGCCAAAGCACAGAACAGCTAAATAATTTGTTAGTAAAGTTCACAGGAATGATAGAAATATGAATTAGTGTAACCGGACATAGCCGAGAGGGGATCGAGCTCAGGGAGCTCTTATCGTGATGGATGTGACTTGCTCAGAGTTGAATGTCGGAAGGCTGTGTTCTTCCACTGCCGAACAGGATCAGAGACTTCCAGTTGTCACTAGTACAGTCTTATTTCAAAATACCAAGATATATATTTTCCTTTTGTATTGCATCTGTATAAGAGTCTGCAGCTACCACGGTGATTGGGAGGCTGTTATAACCTTTCCACAGTAGGCTGTTTTCTTTTTACACACAACAGCTTTCTACCCTGCAGAGCGCTCTTACTGAGCGCTGCCTTCTGGAATCGCTGCTGCTGGTAAAGTCGGCTGCAGAGCGCATCATTCACGGAGTTAGAGTATAGGCTTTACTCTGTACCATGGAGCAAAACCAAGGAAACGGAGCCATTTGGTAGCTAAAGCAGTGAAACGCATCTTGGCTCACAGCTTGATGCAAGCCCATCAAAGTCAGTCCAAAGCGTCTCCTTTATTTCTTTGGGTCAGTGCTCAGGGCTGTTGTTTCCCCTCCTGCTGAGGGTTCAGACCAGTGACTGGAAAGATGATGTGATCCTTGGCATATTTTCTGATCTTGATTTTTTGGCTGCGGCTCTGTGGTGGCTGGAACGAAGACCCTAAAATGGGAAAGGCAATGAGCAAGTATTGCTTGTGACTTGTTGACTTGGCACCTGCATCGTCAGAAATGGCTCAGCCTGCAGGTAGCCCTTAGAGTATTTGGCAAGAGTGATGTGATCGCTTTGAAGAGCCAGGAAAAGCTAGCAAAGGAACATGGCAAGACTGTTTATATAAATAATGCTTGTGACAGGCACATAATTACTGAGTTCCCCTTATATTCCTGTCAGCAAGCACTCAGACAAAGAGAAGGATGAGCTGGGGTGTGGGACACTCCTGAAGTGCCCTACTTCTGATTTCTGAAAAATACTTCAGTTTTAAGCCCACCAGAACCAGTGAGATCAAGATAAAGTCTATCAAGATCTCTTAAAAGCCAACGTATTTTCAATTTCTAAATAATATTTTATATTGCCATTAATCTCTGCAGCCGTTAGTGTCACAGGGAGAAGTTTTAACTGCTACTATTAGTGCCTAAACAAAGCAGTGTTTACAAGATGAGCCTATTTTGAGCCTAGAAAAATGAGTTGCCAAGAAGAAAAAAAGATGCTGCACTTAATACGCTTTCTGTTCCAAGAGTCACAGCAAAGCAGTTGTGTTGCTAACGAACCCAACTCCTTCTCTGGTTCTTTTTCACACCCCTGTTTTTTTCTTCAAATTAGACCTAAGAAGGAAAAACAATTAAAGAAAAAAAACAGAAGTGGTCACGAGAGGTGGAGGGGAGGACTATCTCAGCAATAGTGGTTTGCCTCCAGAACAACAAATCTGTGTCTGAGGGAGGAAGGTTTCTCTGCCAGAAATACCGGTCACGGGGAGATGTGTTGTCT
Source organism: Pandion haliaetus (assembly GCA_013401275.1). Classification (NCBI taxonomy): domain Eukaryota; kingdom Metazoa; phylum Chordata; class Aves; order Accipitriformes; family Pandionidae; genus Pandion; species Pandion haliaetus. The sequence continues at coordinate 36,962 of VYZV01001575.1, read as the reverse complement.
GAGCTGCTTAGGGGTGAGGTGGTAAATGCGGTGGATTTAAGGATCTGATAGCTGAAGGATATCAAAGGCCCATATAACAGTAGGCATATAAGTAGCCTTTGTCTCTTCCTCGCTGGGAGCGATTGTGTGAGACCGGTTTCAGGAACAAGATCTGATAACTTTAGGGAAAAAAACTTGGCACGTGTAAAAAAAATAGAAAAAATTATAACTTCTGAACCTCTCTCAAATCCATCACCTAGTCATGTGGAAACCTGAGGCTTTATAGGTAAAACAAGTTCATAAGCTCCAAAGTGACATAGCAACATTTGTTTCATTGGAAGTCAATGATACTTTTCCTCATTATCAATTTCTTTCAAAATGAAATCCCCCTTTTTTTGTATTTTTCCTCAAGAAAAAGAAGAGCCAAGGAGAGCGAATACCTCCCAAAGAGTATGAATCTGAGAGGATGTGTGGCAATGGGAATTTTGGATCTGGTCTGATACGAAAGGAAACTCAATTTTAGTTTGAATGACAACTTGGAAAACTGCATCAAGTAAAAAAAAAAAAAACCAAAACACATTGTTTGCAAAGACATTGCTTATTTATGTCCCTTTCTTTTTAGGGGGCGAAACAACACCAATCCAAACCTGCAGTTGTGATTAAAAAGGATTGCAATTAAAGATTGTAAATAAGCACCAAGTTAGCAAGGAAAAACGCACTGAAGTTGTCGGTGCAAAGCTGCAGGAGAGACCTGCAAAGGACTTCAGCAACATGTGTAGAAATGAGAAAAATAAGTCAGGAAAATAAAGAAAGGAAAAGTGAGGGAGAGCCATGGCAGGTAGAGATGGGAGGTTTCCCATGAACAGCTGGAGGACACTTCTGCCCTATGTCAGGGTAGCAAGAGGGAAAAATAATTTAGTGAGGGATAGGACCACAGTGTAAGGATGTACAATAGGGGGAAAAGGAGCTTTTCTATTTGGAGTTGAATCTTCCTCCTTGTATATCAGAATAATTTAAAATTATTTCTATACATTTCTGCTGGTTTGGGCTTTTTCAGCATGTTTCTTCTGTTGGCTTGTAAGATCTTGGACAGAGTCAGTACTTACAGTTCTTAATTTGGTATCCACCATAAAAGATAAGGCATGATATTTGTTGTCTGAATTACCTCATGATCTGTAGAGACTGTGATGCGGAGGCTCTCACAACGAACTCTTACAAGAGGGCACATTGAAGCAGGAGACTTGCTGTGGTACTGTCTGGATGCCACCCTGTCAGGTCTGTCTGTCTTCAGAGGGATTTAAGCCCATTTCTGCTTCATTTTATAAGAATGGTAGTATAGAGGCTCCTTTTTTAATCCTTAGTGTGTCAACCAGAACAGTGTCCAACACATGAGAAAACGTATTCTTCTGCATTTATTGCACATCGTCCAGGAACTTGAACTGTTTTGTATCAGACATTTATCCATGTGATTTTTTTTTTTTCTCAATTCAGTGAAGTAAGTTATCTTTAAAAAAATATTTGTAAGTCTTCATTTATTTGCAGCATGAGAAAATCAGGTCTCACAGATGAGGAAGGAAGCTGTAATTGGAAAAATCAAGTTCAGACTTTAATTAGGCCCTTTTTACTAACGATACAATTTTCAACAATATTTTGCATTGTGTAAGTAAACATCTAAACTAAACCACATTTAATCAAATTTTTTCTCTATAGGAATGGTCAGATGAAGTGTTCAGTTTGGCAACAAATCTGTTGGCACAGAACATGTCAAGGGATGCATTTCTGGAAAAAGCGTAAGTGGCCATTTTATTTAATACTGTGGGTGTTGCTCTTTTCTCTGCGTCATTTTCCTCTTTGCTTGTTAGTCACATTGTCATCTATTGTTTCTGCTTTGATGAGTTGTCACTTTTGTAAACACAGGCTGTCCTTTCTCATGGTTTTAAAAAGCCTGTTATCTAAACGTAATTTCAACAAAAATCTTGTTAGAGTTCTTCTTGCAAACTACTATGGCATGGCAAAAAAACAGAATTAAATGCCATCTTCCCCTTGTATATCAAAGTAGTAGCTTCAGCTATAGTCTGAAGCTTTCCATTTAAAATGAAAGAATATTCTGGACTGACTTGCTTCTGGTTTATTTTCCCTTTTTCTGTTATTGATCAAAAAATGAGAAATGCAAGAAGTCCATTTTCCTTAGTCTAATCTCTCTGGTTTTCACATGATTCAGAGGGAAGCTGTGAAACCATTCATCTAGATTGCTTTGCACAGCGTGCAGATTCTGAGTTGCTTTCAATGAAGTAGAAAAGCTCTTTTATGAGAATGTTAGGGGTGTAAAAACACACCTCTGAAAGGAAAGAGAACTAAACCCGAGATGAGCGATTCTCAACTGGATGATGAGTGCACATGCTGAGGGAGTTTTGCGTAAGTGATAGTGTTGAGAACAGCATGGCAAAGCCTACCAGATAGTGATGGTAGTGAACTGGTGTACTTGTTGGCCTTTTGGGGTTCTAGAAGAGGAGATATACTCTCCCCAGCCTACAAGTTGGCTGGTTAAATTCAGCTTTGTGTCTCTCCCAAACACCTTTTAATTTCTGCTCACAGACAGAGGCTCGGTCCAGCTAAATACCAAGCTGGGCCTTAGCTTCCTAAAACTTGCCCCTACCCAAGAAGGAAGTTAACCCACCCTTTTTCTGGACTTTCTAAGACTGTGCATGCCTACTTTAATTAGATGCATCCATATTTAGTCAGAAAGTTCCCAACTGCTTCGCTT
>VYZV01001575.1:9741-30162 GCA_013401275.1 Pandion haliaetus | reverse complement strand
TTTTTTTTAACCCCACCCCCCCCCCCAAAAAAAAAACCCAAACCTCTTAAATGCTAAAGTGTTACCACATTCTTCACCAGATCATATTACTGCAAAACTCATTTATAGTTTTAATTATATTCAACTGGAAGACATGAAGCACTCAAAAAGTTGTGCTCTTAGCAAGCTGCTTCTGGTAGACATTATGCTGGTAAGCAGTAGTCCTCGCATACCGGGAGAATCATCAGATAGCAGCTGTAGGCTGAACTGCTTCTCATTAAGGCTACTGAATGACTCCTGTTTCAGTAGGCTTTGAATCAGTATGTTGAAAGATATGGTCAAAGAAAGATATGTCTTCACTCTGTTGCCTTAATGAGCATGGGAGAGAAGTCACAGGTGCTGAGATACTGAGATGCTCTAAATAGTTCAAAAGCTGGATAATTGCCTGCCTGTAGATGGTTTCAGCGTGTTAATTTTTATATTGCTTCATATTGGAAATGTCTTGGGCTTGCCCAGGGCTGCTAAATATACTGACATCTTGCTGGTGCAGAGACATTTTGGTTGCCAGTGATTTGACTTACTTCCAGCTGAGGAGTGACAACATTTAGGGTCAAACAGAGAAACCTGCACAGATGTGTTATGGGGAGGGCTTAGGGATGCAGGGATGTTGGTGTGCAACATCCAGGGACAATTTCAGCATCTGGAAGAGGAGCACAGCCACCTTTCCAATCAAGTTGTGTAACCTGTGTGCCACAATTCAGTCTGCTGATAGACTGGCAGGCAGCCTGGGTGAGAAGGAGCTTGGGGGGATGAGAAATTTGTGCATTAATGGTATTTGCAAGGTCCTGTTGCAAGACAGACAGACAGTATTTGACGCTACAGGTGCATTACTGTTGAAGGAAAAGGTATTTACTTATTAATGATATCCCAACAGGTTTTCTTATTGGGCAAAAGAGCTGAGTGGAACTTGCCACGTGATCAGAGCACTAGCACTGAGCTATAAAGTTGGTGGACAGGTACTTGAAAATGTTGTAAAAATAAAACAGGATGCTTTTCTCTCCACAGCTACACAAAACTTAAGCTGCAGGTAACTCCAGAAGGGCGCATTCCTCTGAAGAAGTAAGTTCTGTTCCCCTTCCTTACCACATAGTCTTTTCTGACTTTGAGTGTGAATATTATGTTTGCGATGAACATGTGACCCCTATGTCTAGAATAATAATTTTATCATCTGTTTATAGCACATATTGCAGGAAAGAGTGGCCAGTGATACTCAGGATGTCTCTGTTTGAACACCTTTTGGGCGTACATTGCCTTTGTGATCTTGAGCAAGACGTTTAGCTTCTTTGCCCTTGTTCATTCCACTTGCGTAAAATAAAAAAACCACATAATTTCTTTACCTCAGAGACATGTCATGAGGATAAATATATTCAAATTGCCTGTCACTGGGGTAATATGAAGAGAGCAGTGGTGACTTTCTCAAATAACTCTCTGCTGTACTAGGGGCTTGTGTGGAGTAGAGTTAAACTCATTGTGGGCACCATTACAATCGCTTGTGTTACCAAGTGGCCAGCAAATGGAAATAAATAGCTAAAGACGTGTTAGACTGGGAAGTGATATTCAGTCTTGAAGCCACATGGGCCATCAAGGCATGTCTTTAAGACAATTCCCTCTGTTTTGTCTTCGTTTTGCAGCATATACCGCTTGTTTTCTGCTGACAGAAAACGGGTAGAGACCGCATTAGAAGCTTGCAATCTTCCATCTTCCAGGGTAAGCATCTGATTTTATTCCTGGCCCTTACAAAGTGTTGCACATATCCAGTAGTGTTTACTCTCTGTTGAGCTGAGGACAGTTTGTTCAAGGCTGATCACGCTGTGCTGGCTTTGCTGCTGGATAGGTCCTCAGCAGCAGGTCGGTCTTTTCCATGCAGAAGTTCCTCGTACACATCTGCAAATCTGAGTACTTTTGATTTGAAATTGTGTAGGGACCAGGATTGCCTGGAAGAAGTGCGAGTGGATGAAAGGAAAGGGCAGGGAGTTGTGTGACCTGGCTTGGAGAATCCTGTGAGAGTATTTTAAGAATCGGTGACTGTTGCACAATTTTCAAGGCATGATTTTGGAGCACGGTTAGCTCAAGGTGTAGCTAATGGTGTAATCTGTTTCCTTCTCAGAACAAAAAAAAAAAAGTGTAGCTTGAGTTAAGTGACAATTTAAACTCACTGTAGCTTATCTGAAAGGTGCATGGAGTAAATGTTGAAATGCTGTAGTGTCAAAGCTGTTAATGCTGAGGGGATGCGGCCATTGTATGCTGCTAATCCAGGAGCTCTCCTCAACTTGGAGCATTTGCAGGATGATACCTCACCCTCAAGAAGGCTTTTTTCAAGAGGAATGAGCTCAAGCAGGTGATTGTAGTTAATGCTGGAGTGAAGATGTCCTTAGTCTTTCCTCCTATGTGGAGATTCTCCTCCAAGAAAGAAGCTTCTTGCAGGATAATTCTGATGTTCAGAGGCCCAAGAGGTGGGGCAGAACTGGTCTGTAGCAGAGGAGAGCCAGCATCTCCTGATCCCTTGCTTGTGTAGAAAACTCTGTGCTGTGATGTTTGCTCAACGTTTGCTTCTCCAATGGTTTAATAGAGCCAAGTCCTACAGCTCCAGAACAGCAATGGAGCAAAATCTTCACAAGCCAAGCCTCAGATACCCCTTATCAATGAGAACTTCCTTCGTAGGTTTGGGAGCTTAATTCCATAAATTTCCAAGGAATGTCTGTAAAGTAGGTATAGAAGATTATAATAATCTTATCTAAAACCAGGTTGTAAAGTTAGAAACATGGAAAGAGTAATTTTAAAGATGGGGTTTCATTTAACTGTTAGCAAACAAGACAAGATCTGCAAAAAATCTCTGAAGCACTGCTTTTTAAATCACTTGGTTGTTGTGATTTAACCCCAGCCAGCGACTAAGCACCATGCAGCCACTCACTTATTCCCCCCACCCAGTGGGATGGAGGAGAGAATGGCGGGGGGAAAAAAAAAGGTAAAACTCGTGGGTTGAGATAAGAACAGTCTAATAGAACAGAAAGGAAGAAACTAATAATGATAATAATAAAATGACAATAATAATAATAAAAGGATTGGAATATACAAAACAAGTGATGCACAATGCAATTGCTCACCACCTGCCGACTGACGCTCAGTTAGATCCCTCCCAGCCCCACTCCCGCAGTTTATATACTAGACATGGCGTCACATGGTCTGGAACACCCCTTTGGCCACTTTGGGTCAGCTGCCCTGGCTGTGTCCCCTCCCAGCTTCCTGTGCCCCTCCAGCCTTCTTGCTGGCTGGGCATGAGAAGCTGAAAAAATCCTTGACATAGTCTAAACACTGCTGAGCAACAACTGAAAACATCAGTGTGTTATCAACATTCTTCTCTTACTGAACCCAAAACACAGCACTGTGGTAGGCTGACCCTGGCTGGGCGCCAGGTGCCCACCAAAGCTGCTCTATCACTCCCCCTCCTTAGCTAGACCGGGGAGAGAAAATATAACAAAAGGCTTGTGGGTCAAGATAAGGACAGTTTAATAAAGTGAAAGCAAAGGACGCGCGCGCAAAAGCAAAGGAAAACAAATGACCTTCTTCTCTACTTCCCATCAGCAGGCGATGTCTGGCCACTTCCTGGGAAGCAGGGCTTCAGTAGGCGTAGTGGTTGCTTCGGAAGACAAAAAATGCCCCCCCTTCCATCCTCCTTTACTTAGCTTTTATAGCTGAGCTGACGTCATATGGTATGGAATATCTGTTTAGTTAGCTTGGGTCAGCAGTCCTGGCTATGACCCCTCCCAAGATCTTGCCCAGCCCCAGCCTGCCATTGAGGGGAGTGAAAATGTTGGAGAGCCAGCCTTGGTGCTGTGCCAGCACTGCTCAGCAGTAGCCAAAACACTGGTGTGTTATCAACACCTTTCTAGCCACCAATGCAGAGGGCTGCTATGGGGAGAATTAGCTCCATCTCAGCCAGACCCAATACAAGCACTATACCAGCTACTAGGAAGACAATTCTCTTTATCCCAGCTGAAACCAGGACATGATTTGTTACTTCTGTTTACTACATATATCTGAAAAAAACCCTGTACATCACTGGAGTCCTTGAAAGAAATTGCAACCTTTTTCTGCTATTTATTTAAGTAGAGCCAATTTTACATACACATAGCTGGATACTTGTTGCTGGGATACCATCTTGAAAATTATTCATAATATAAAGTAGATCCTTTCTTTGGTTGGGACAAAAGAGAAATACGGTTCATGCAACAAAGAAAACTGTGTTGATCATCTTTGAAAAACATATTTTAGAAGCTAAGTACTTAAGTAGGATGAAACTCTGAATCTCATAGACGTAATGGAGTAGAAGAAAATCAGTACTTCAACTACAGCTCTTTTCCTTTGTGTTCCTGTTCATTTGAACAAGTACAATTCTTAGCTTCAACTTCCAGCTTTTCTGCCCTGTTGTACTGCAGAACAAACGGTGTTCCCATAAAGCCTTGGAAGAGCACTGGATTCCAGCAGCGTGCAAGACATGAATATCAGGGAATCTTGTTCAGCAAAATCACACCAAATTATTCAGAGAATTCATGGAAGCCTCTCATGGACATTAACAGCTTAGGCTTTTTGGCTTTTCTTATTCATGCCTCATGAAAATCTCTCTAAAGATTTTCTTCCCAAGTTTCCATAGCTCTCATTGCTCTAGGAAAATACAGGGCTTGTTGGCCATGCGTTTCACATGATATTCTGCTGCACCTCTCGGAACCTGTGGATGACCCTAAAACACGAAATGAAATTCACGTTTACGGGTAAGAGGATCCCAAGTCAGCATTTATCACTCCCTTCCTGATTCATAGCTTCAATTTTGGGACAGTCCCTCATCTATCTTACACAGTGACCTGGGCATAGGGCAGCCTGAGCTACACTGCCAGGGTATAATATCACTGCATGGACTTGTCTGTGACAGTCTTCAGAATCCCCTAGCCCTGCTCTTTAGCAAATTCCCTGTGTGTACTTGCCAGGAGACCTCGTGGGACAATGTGTAAGTACTGTGTATAGTATGAGAGGAGGAAGAGTTCTCATTGCCTGGATAATAGCCTTCATCCTGCTGTAGAAGAATAGCACCAGAGAGGCTCCCCAGAAGTGCCGAAAATAAACTCTTTATTTCATATTTAGGGGCCTTAATAAGGGATTGATTCTCTGCAGCGCTGAGCACTCAAGCCCTGATTCAGCTGAGCAGTTGAGCATGACCGCAGTGGGATGACCCATGGACTTCAAGTCAAGCACATTTTCAAAGCATGGACTTATTTATTTATTTACTTATGTATTTCTAGGTCAGACCTGGCATGTGTAGAGTCTTGAAGGACCAAGCCCTGTGTGATCTGATTTTCGGCAGCATTCATTGTCCAGCAGATCTGAAAGCAGAGGAATGTTTAAATAAATGTTTAAATGAAGTTTTAACATAGGTCAATGGGGTTTTCAGTTTGGCATCTGATTCTCCTATGATTTTTTTAAAAATCTTGGCTACTTTTGGGGAAGGAGGGGGTGCTTTTTGTTATTGTTGTGTATTTTTGTTTGTTTTGGTTTTGGTCAAAGGTGCCTTAAACAGAACTTGAAGAGCTTAATTTTAGCTGCCTGTTTGGCTGTGAAGACTGGTTTCTGCCTTCCAGTTAATGTAGAGGTTCGCAATGAAGTACTAGTGAGCTTGACTGTTAACTTAAAAGAAAATAACCAGCTTTTGAGTCCTGTCTGTGCAAATAATCTGAAATGGCTGTTGTGCTGCCAAATATATAACAGAATGGATACAGATGTTATAAAAGCAGGCAGATTAGCAGACAAATCATAAATCAACAGTGCTTGAAATTAGTAGAGAGTCTTAATTACAGAATAAAATTGAATGCCAATATTCAGCAAAGCTGGAAATGAGGGATGCTCTCATGTGGTACAGAAAGTTTGTGATTTGTTCATTGGTCTTAAAAAAGAGATGAGCGCATAAGGTGTGTGGGTGGTTCCACTGAAATGTGGATAGCTCAGACCAGGCTGAGGAAAGGGGCAGCATATTTTAATCCCTTTCGGCAGGCAGGCTTTTGAAATCCAAATATAGTTGTCTGAGGTTGTGCCTGGGGTGGCAAATGCCTGCAGCAAGGCTTTTGTCTCCCATCTAGATCTTTGTGTTTTGTAGCCCACTGATTACGTTACTGGGAGGAAATAATTAATAATTAAAAGGTTTTGTACTTTTGCTTGAAGACTTGTGTTGGTTATCCTCTTTGTAGATAGGTGTTTGGAGATATGTGCTAGAAAACTGAGGTTTTCTTAACTGGAACCAAGTGGCCAATAAAAGCCTGGATCTCAGGTTATTGGAAAAGACCCACATTTTGTTCATTGTTGGGCATTTTCAAATCCCCTGTAAAGGAAAAAAATATAGTAGGTCAACGGGAGACTGTAATTCTGTGGTAATTACAGAATCAACGTTTAAAATGCCCTTGGGAGAACTGCTGGCTGGGGAGCAATACTCTGCTGAAGAGGAATTATAGGTAGAAGGAACACAGGAGAGTGGGGTGCCACCTTTAAAAAGAAAATTCACAAGCTTTATGAATCTTGGCCTTTAGGAAAACAGAAATATCAGCAGTCCTGCTGTCAACTGAAAGCACTGCGGCTCAAATTTATCAAAGCGTAGTGGGTGCAGTTTCACACGTAGTTCAGCGTCACTGGCAGCTGCCACTGAAAGGAGCTATTTCCATCCTCCAACTTCAGTTTTCAAACTTCTCTGTCCACCCTTGCGCTGGATTTAGCAGTTTTGCCATTGGCAAGTTACCTGGTTCAGTGAGCTGATCCCACAGTGGAGTGCACAGGGTTGTTTTGGCTGGATAAATTTTGAACCAGTTCACCCTGCAGCCACTTGCACAGTCTGCCAAAAAAAGGAAGGCTCAAGGGTCTAATGGCCGGTGACCTTAGTCCATTGGAGCCTGCAGATGGGTACCCAGGCGGAGCAGCGAAACAGCCCAGCTCGGTATGAGCCTGAGCTGGGTCAGGTTCAGTCTGCGCTTGTGAACAGGAACGCTGAGCAATGGTCATGGTACAAAACGCTCTTGGGCCTCTGCGGGTTTCATAGATGAAAGGAGAGAGAAAGTGATGCCCATGGCATTTATTTATTTATTTATTTTAACCTAAAGCAGGTAAAATGTAGAAAAGTTTTCATCTAACAAAGGCTTGAATCGATGCTTCTCGTTCCCTTGGCAACGACATTAAACAGGCAGAATAAATAAAAGCAATGATTTCCTCTATCAGCAGCTTGCTTCTGAGACGACCAGGTTCAATGGCGTTTAAAAGCATACGGCTTTGTGCCCAGGTTACAATTTTCCTTCTCCAGTTCATGAGATTCAGGCATTATTTTGGAGCCATGGAGAGGAGTCAAGTGGGCCCATGGTGCTCCTGGAGACTACATGCCATAGCTTTTGATAAAGGAATCTTGCGTGGAGGAAACTCAAAAATCAGATTTTCAGTATTTGCACATCACTTTTTTGTGTGTTTTCCTTTTTCTTGTTCCTTTATAAGGTTTCCTCTGCACAAAATACAAGCGTCGGTGCCATTTTCCTTTCTCAGTGTGGTGATACAAAGGCAGAAGCCGGTGAGCACACTGTTACTGTTCTGTGCTGAAAAAAGCTTTGCACCTTCCTTGGGGTCCTCATTTCTTCCCAGCCCTGCTAAAGAAGCAGCCCTTGCTGTCTTCTGCAAAAACTCTGGAGCTTGAAGGCAGCGTGTGCAAGTGGGAGGAGGACTCTTGAGCTTCATGCAAAGGACTCTTTTCCTTATCCAGTCCAGTAATTCCCTCCAGTTAAAAACAGTAACTTTATTTTTTCAGAGAAAAACCAGCAGGTATAATGGGGATGATGATGGAAGTGTCACCTAGAAAAAGGACTAAATGTAAATTTTTTTAAATTTTAGGAAATGTAAGAACAAAATGCTAGTATCTTTTCTATAGGAGAGCATGTTAGGACAAAGATGTATGGACAAGCTACGCTGCATGAGTCTTGCCCAGAATCACGGTTTCTCAAATGTGTATCTTCAGGAAGGAAAAGGAAACAGTTCTGCTGCTGTCAGAGAACAAGTGTATTAATAATGACTCAGTGACCCAGTTCGTTCTTTGGTTCTTTGAAAGCTTTGGAAAGATGAGTGACGTGCTCATCTTCTGTAATGCTGCCATTTTGCTTGCTGAAGCACGCGGACTCAGCACCACCAGCCAACCACCCCGCTGGGAGTGAGCTCAGAGGCTTCATCGGGATTGATATACCTATTTGTGCTATAGTTAAGGGGGTTAGATGGGGAGGTGTCCGTTCTTTCTTCTTCACAGGTGCTCAGAGAAAGATAACTTTGCCTTATGGAAACTAGTTGAGAGATGTATTTGTATTTTTTTTAAAGATGTACTCTTTAAGCTGCTCTGTTATGCAGGGGAATTTATTATTCTGCAAAATCTGGGCTCCTCTAGGTTGCAGGAAGGAAATCAAAAGAAGCGCAGTAGTGAGTGATCTGTTTACAAAGAACGTATAAAAATGCTGTATCGTTCTTTCACTGTTTTTTTCCCCATTTCACAGAATGATTCAATCCCTCAAGACGACTTCACACCAGACGTGTACAGGGTGTTCTTAAACAACCTCTGCCCTCGGCCTGAGATCGACCACATCTTTTCTGAGTTGTAAGAAAAGAAGCTTATTTATTTATTTGTTTGTTTGTTTGTTTGTTTGTTTATCCATCCCTTTCACTGATTTTTCTGGGCTGGGGATGGCAAAGTAGGTTATTTAGACTACAGCAGCATTCAGTGATTGCCAAGAACAGATTTCAGTGTCAAGCAGGGCTGTTATTTAACCTTAGATCAAGGGTTCCTTCTCTCCCAAGCTTTTGCCTCCATTTCTAACAGCCGGAGTTTTAAAGTAATTTGTTCCTAGAGGAGCAGAACTGCCAGGTCTTGTTTTTCTGTATGGATTAGGATAGTTTAGGCTTCCCTGAAAGCAAAGGAAGAAGAGTAATAAGCCATAACAGCTTGCAGTAGCCATGAGAATATGTATAATCACCCCCAAAAGCTTAATTAGGAGTTGCAAAAAATGCAGTAACTTTCAGGATTTGTGCATTATGAATTTGTACTGGGAAATTAAATTAGCAGCCCACTACAACTGATTTCATACATTCAGTTACAAGTTGTATAACCCACGTTGTTTCTACCCCTTGCAGCAAGTCATTGTACTTCCCAGTTTCAGCAGAGTCTGATCAATGGAGTCAGAACATGAAGCAATATGAAAGCAAAGTCACCTCCAAAATACATCCCAAGACCACCAAAGCAATTAGTGAACGTATCTTTGCAACGTGGGCATACTCCTTTTGTGTTTATTTTCTCTAGGGTTGAGGTTTCAGAGGAACGCAGCCTTGGCCTAGTTTGCTCCCACTGAACCCGGGGGTAGACTTTCCATTGCGCTCTCGCAGAGCAGAAGTAGGCCAGTCCCGAGTGCTGGAGACAACCCTGAGCACGTCACCTGGCTTGGAGGCTTCCTGGATCTCCATCTGGGTACAAATTGTACCCAAACTCTGCTCTTTTCACTAACTCCCTAAATAGACATCTTTTTGCTTGCTTTGCAGAGCGCCTAGCCTTTTTTTAGCAGGTTTATAAAAAAAAAAACCCAAGCAAATACTAGAATAATAAAATCAGGGCTGCTGTTATTCAGCAGTAAAACCAAATAGTTGGGCCAGGAATGGCAGCAGAGTGTTTGTGGCAAGCTCAGGATTGAATTCCGCATCGTTTTCTCTTTTACTTTTTTTCAATTGCTTAGTTCAGAGGAATGAAAAGCTTTTAGCATTGCTCTAACTCTTCCCATTGATGTCAATAACGCTGAACGCTTTTAAAAACCTTGCTCCTAGATGTTTGATGAAGAATGTTTGTTGTTACATGCTGGCAAAGTAAATTAGTCCAGAGACACAGTGGGACAATGTTTTTGTTGTACGATAGTTTGCATTTTGTTCCGGTTTCCCTGGGAAATTATAGAACATTGAACAAGATTTCAAGGAAATGTGTTTTAATGGCTTTGCTGTTGCTTTAATTTTTCTCTAGTGGTGCCAAGAGCAAACCATACCTTACTGTTGATCAGATGATGGAATTCATAAATTTTAAGCAACGTGATCCACGATTAAATGAAATCCTTTATCCACCGTTAAAACAAGAACAAGTTCAACAGCTGATTGAGAAGTATGAACCCAACAGTAATCTAGCAAAGAAAGGTCAGTGTTTTTTATATTCTCGCTGTACTCTGTTTCTGATTTGAAACAATGACTCAATTATCCTACAGCACATGCTAAAGCAAAATTTGGTTCAGAATCAAATTGCAATTCCAACTATCTGCTTTTGGATTGTACAAGCCTGTGAGACATCATGTGGTGCATTTTTAAATGTATTTGGTTGGGATCAATTTAGGAAGGATGGGGCTGGTTTCAGTATTTAGTTTTCGGTATGTGTAATTGATAGTTTAGAACAGTTGCTCTGGTATGCAAACTTCAGCAGAAACCTTACTATCACAGTGACTATTTATCAGCATCTGAAATGTAAAATTTAAAGAAAAAATCAGTGACAATGAAACTAAGAAGATGGCAATTCTATCATTTAATAATAGTAATAAGTCCAGCCCTCTGCTTTCTGATAAAGTGGTACACAAAGTAAGATGTGGGAGTAGCTGAGTGTGTTTCGTGCTATACTCACAAAAAATTCCCTTTTGAAAATCTCAAGTGTTGTCAGAGCTTAACTGGGCATTTTGCCAAAACCAGCCAGAGAACTCCTGCTCAAATCTCTGCAGATTTTTGCTACCACCACAAGTCTTAAAATAGCATTGAATTTGTGTCTGTATCCTGTTTTATTCCAATCCCCATATCCTAATGATTACCCCAGCTTTTAATGTGTTTATACCTTAGAAATTTTAGGGGCATGGGAATATCCTGAAAAACAGACCTAATACAAAAAAACTGGTTTGGTTCAGAGATTTTGGATCCACAGGAAACACAAACACATCTTTCCCGAAAGTCTAGAGGTTACCTGGAGGCACTCCTGCCCCTCTCTGTGGAAGCCTTCTGACCTAGATGTCTTCCTGAAGGAAACCTGTGGCTCCTGATGCCATGATCAACATTGTCTCAAGGCAAAACACTTGTATTTGTTGTTACGAGGCTTCTTATTTTTCTAGTCCATTCAAATTTAGTGTTTCCAAAGGTTTCGATGGAGGGTTAAATCCTGTTTCTCTGTCATGCTTATGCAAACTGTCTTTTGACGTCAGTGAGAATACTAGCAGGGGTAGATGAAAACACATTGTGACCTCCTCTCTCATCCGTGCAAATATTAGAATATTGCTTTGTGCTTACCTTATTTCACATCAGTGACAGGAAAGGCTGGTACCTAAAAGATCATTCCTATTACCCAAATATTGGCACTTCATATAAACCAGATAAAGGATTTATTAGAAGGAGGTGTGCTGGTGTGCTAGCAGGACACCAGAGTCAAAATGAAGTTACCTTCTGACTAGCAATAAGGAGGAAGCATGAAACAAACCTCAGAAAGAAGGGTGTTGTGATGGTGTTTGCTAGCACCCTCCAAGTAGGGTTTGTGGGACGCTTCCAGCTTACCCTGATTTACGTTGGTGCACATTTGCTGCAGGCACTTGCTCTTCCGTAGGTGCCTCTCTTCCTGGGTATGATTTATATTGCTTTTATGGAATCACAGAACATGCTGACTTTAACAAGGGAAAGGCAAGTCATAGAGAATTAATTTCTTCTGTGTGGGGGTTTTTGGTTTGGGTTTTTTTTTTTTTCTCTTCAAACTTGCGCACTGAGGTCCAGCAAACTCTGACAGAGCTGGCACAACCTGCGGGCCACCTCTGTGCTGCAGACACCACCTCTTACGTAGCACCCTGTCTGGCAGCTGAGCTGCAGCAACCGGCACATGCTGCTAACCATGCTCCACTGCAAATCCCAAGCTTACGGCATTAAAATTACAGGACTTGGCTAATCAGGAATGACATGGGGACACAATATTTTCTGTACATCTGCTCTGAATTGGGAATGCAATTCACTGTATATTAAATGAAGTGTAGGTGTGGGCTCAATCCTACACTAATAGAGTAGTTGCAAACAAATGCTGCATGTCTGTAAAATGTCACTAAAATATAACAGTGCATATTCAAAATAATGATTTAACCTTTTAATATGGTGTTTTATAAAAGGGATTGTCACTCAGGCTTTCTGCTGTCGGGAAGGACGGTTCACAGGCTGAATTGCAGGAATGGCAGGCCAAAGTGACACACTGCAGTGATACTTTCCCTGCCACGGAAACTATACTTACTTGGGCCACTGAGCAGAGATGTTATCTTCAGTAGACCTGTGGATGTTCAAACCAGTTAGATGTGGTCCACTGTTATACACCCATGAACTTGTTGGTCTTAACTTCCCACCTCCACTGCTCAGATACTCTGTTACCTTTCTTGCGGTGGCATTGCTTATGTCCCTTTATTAGCTGGGACCAAAATCAGTTGAGAGGTAACGAAGGAAGTAGGATGTTTGGAATGGCCCCGGTGCTGTCAGGAAGAACAGGTAAAAACCTTAGGGCACCTGGACCAGCAGCTAAAATAGGTAAGAATGTAGCAGAAGACTTCATCCAGCATAGTTCTCAAAGAAAATGGGGTCCAACAGCTCTGTGAAGAGAGATGGGCTTAGGGTTGTTGTCCACATGCTCCTTTATGCTCCTGCGTTTCAAAGTGAGCTGGAAGAGGTCCCAACCAAACAGCTCCCCAGGATTAATGGGGTAGACCAAAAAACAGAAGAGCAGCATAGGGAAGAGAGGAGTAATGTAACAAGGCACATGAGGCAGAGGTAATGATGCGAGAGAATTCCATGATAAACAGCAGGATGGGAAATGAAGTTACAGGTGGCCTAAGGATGACTTCATCGCTGTTGTACCAGAGCAGTGCAACTAAATAATTGGACTTTTGGAGCAGTTTTGCGGAGTTTTGGCTCAAGAAGCAAGCCAGAAGATCTGACAACATGGTATATGTATTTGTTCTTTTTTGGCAATAATTTACCCCTTAGAAGTAAATCACAGATACAGGTCCAGCGCAGAAGAAAATACCAGAAAGAAATTGGAAAGTTGTGATTAAGCGTTTCTGTGAGTAATGAGTGATTTGAGTGGTAGAGACTTTAAAGTCTTCTTTGCAAGAATTGATAGAAATTGCCAGCCTTTATGCCACTTAAATCCCTTTTCCTCGGATTGTTCTAGAGTGTGCACATTTGCAGCTGTTCAGTGTGTGTGTTGTGTGTGTGTTTGTGTGCACGTGCCTGCACACAGGTATAGTGTTTTGTTTCCATAAGCTGCCTTTCTGACTGGCTCCGTTCATTATCTTGTTTCATTATTATAACATCAGATTGCAGAGAGGTTAGGGACAAGCATACACGTAAGTGGTGAAGGTCTGTCCACTTTCACGTTTGTTTCTGTAGTATTTCTATGTTTAATTATTTAAACAATCTATCTGATATTCAGATGTTCCACTGAAATAAAGGGATTTGTGTTCAGCATCCTCATGAAATAATTCAAGCTCTTCTGTTTAATTTGAACTTAAAGTCTGTATAGTCCTTGTTTAAACTGCCAGTGAAAATTACTTTTGCCAAACCCTGAAACAAAGTTAGTAGCAAATGTCCTTATTTTTCAGTTATTCTGTAAGGTCACAAGCCCTAGATTTCTAATCATCTTTCCCAAAGTTAGACAAAGCATATATTGTCTTTTTTCTTTTTTTTCCTGTGCACAGTAGCACACATGTCCAGATGCAAAATTAAACTGAATACTTGCAATTCACAAGGATTAAAAGCCTTTATGCTGTGGGAGTAAGATTTTGTGTTTGCAATGTGCAGAAAGTCCTGGCCCTGATGTAATAAATCACTTAAGTGTATGCTTTAAGTTTATGGGTGGTGTGGGAAGAGACTATAGTTACATGAAAATCTCTTATGCTTTATTTCCTTGAACGTTATGTTAATTCTCTGTTGAAGCTCAATTCCCAAGGCTGTTGAAGTGAAATTTCTGGGCAATTCTGGCCAGAACCATGAACACAGGTACCTGGGTAACTTCTGAGAGTGTGATGTACATGTTTCTTAGCAAATAAAATTTTATTCATTGAGAAGTTCTTTTAAATAGAATTAGGGATTTTTCCTTGAAGACTTAAATCCAAATTCATAAAATAGAAACTGTCTGCCTTTGCGCAGCAGCCTGGCTCCTTGCTCCCACTACACTGTTCAGATAGTTCTAGACCTTCACTCGTCTGATAATTATATCTTCTAATTGCCCATCTAACTGTATTAATTATCTGTGCACATCCACTGTACAACAGTATTCTCTTTTAATTCTTCTTCTCTCATACCTAATTAAATGAATTTCTAAAAAGTTGTTGTACTGTCTCTCAACTTTCATGGCACTAGTCAAATGCTTTTGACATCTCATAATTCTCCATTTCTCTGATCGCCATTATAACCCTTTTTTTGTACCTGTTGCAGCTAAACTGCAGTATTCTGAACACAGTAAGTGAGAGCTATCCATAATATTGTAAACTTTTACAATGTGGCTCCTCAGGTGCCTGGTAAAATCAAATGCCAATGTTCTTACTGGATAAGGGCCTTCGATTGCAGAGTTTCGAGTAGAAAGGCTGCCTGTGTTCCTGCCCGTCACTAATGTGGTTTTAGGTATTGTATCGCTGGGATGCGATTGAGCTTTTGCAACATCAGCAGATACGCGGGCTTGACATCTACATAGGTTAAGCATCTGGAGTAGTATTTTACTGTGGTTGAAGCAAGCTGTTGTGATTAAAGCTTTGTGTCATATAGTGAAGGAGATTAATGTGCTATGTATAGCATGTTTCCTTATCAGGTGGAAGCAGAAGGGAGTTCCTCGTACCGCTGAGCAGTCTCTCACTGTCAGCAAAAGCATACCGGCGGGGGGGCGGAGCTGTTAGGCCTGGTTAAGTCTTGTAGTTTGGCATTTTCAGGCTGTAAAGCATTTGCATTGGGTGGCTGGCATAACTGCTAAATGTATTCTGTTACAAGTTACATGTTTGTAATAGGATGTTTATCAATAAATCGATTGCCAAGAGGTTGACTGGAAATTTCCTTATTTGCCTTTATTTTTAAGAAGGCTTGTATACAAGTAAGTTGTTCAGGATCTCGTTACATTATGGATGGGAGATGGGACATTGATGCTGAGTTTCAGGTGTCTCTGCTTGCAGTGTCCAGGCTCCCGGGAGCAATAGTCCTGGTTTCTAGAGTGATGTGAAATTTACCATTAAATTTGGTGCAAATTCTGCAGAAATGTGCTGGTTCTTCCTGACTTAATGATGCAATTAATTTCTAAAAGTTTCTAAGTTCAAAAGGACCCTGGAGCTTTGAGAGCTCAAATCCCATTGTCTCAGTTTAAACCTTTCCTTCTGAAACCAGTGTTTTGAAACACTGAGTAACAGTCTTGGCTCTAGGGGCACCCTGTGTCTCTTAAAGACTCTGAGCATGCAAGAAGAGCTATACCCATGTACCAGACTAGCAATGAAGAATACAAAACTAAGGCCTGCTAGGGGAAGCAGACGTGAAAAAGCTGGAAACATGCTATAGCAGTAAAATATATGCTTCCCACCATCCTTGTTGGTGGGAGCAAGACAAGGGTTAGGTTATTATTGGCCATTATTTTTAGAGTGTTTTTTATTGAGAGAGATGGTCTTGACTGTAGTATAAGCTTTAAAAATAGAGTCTGGAGGTATTTTGGAGATTTTCCTGGCCAATGGATCTGTACACCAGATTGTACTTACTAGAAGGCATCTTTGAGATAAATAATGGCATAAAGAAGTTAATTTTTTTCTCTTAAGTATGCATTTATTTAAATACTATCTCTGCCTATTCAGTTTTAAAGGGCCAAACCTTTAGATCTGCACAGAAGAAAATATCTTTCCTCTTGTATTTCACAGAATTTATTTCTCCAGATTTTTTCAACTGTACCTATTTGGAAATCCTGTATGTCAGTTTTAGTTAGACATGTATTTAGAAGGATTGTAGGGCAGCTGGTTCCATCACTCTTTGAATTCCAGTATTAATTCTGTTTTGCTAGCGCACAATTATTGGTAGTTGTTGTGCTGGGGTTTTTTTAGGTAATAAAATAAATTAAGCAATTAACATTAGATTAAGATATATTTAATTTTATACAGCATTAACTACATGTGTTTTTCTCATGGCAGCCTTAACACCAGGCAGTATTCATTTCAGCATAAATGTGTTTTTCCTCCCTTAAACATCAATACATTTTAAACATTTTTATCCCACCACATTAAATTCACCTTTTAGTAGCTGCTTGAGAATAATTACACATTGGAGTCTTTTGATGGCAGAAGGGGGTAATTTCCTAGGCAACAGGTTTTAATGGCAGAAACAAGTACTGTGCAACCATGGCTACATTTTTAAGACATACTTCATAACACTTAAAGCATAAATTCTGATGTATAAACCGTTCAGGCAAACGGTGGGGTTTTCTGGCACTGAAACATTTGTAGGAAGTGTTAAAAATGGTTGAAATCCTTCGGCCTCCTAACTGCAACGTTGGAAACTTAAGAGTACTTACCAAAAACCCCATTACCTTTGGGTTTTTCAGTGCTTTCCAGCATTCCGGTTGTACAAGAGAAGAGCTCTCAGCATTGTTTCTCATTCTCAAATGACGACAGAAAAATAGATCCCAGTCACAATTTAATACTCTTCAAAATTTATAAGCCACACAAAAGTTGTAGCCTACCCCATGCTGTCAGCAACAAGTGCTAAGTTATTAGGTAGCTTGCCAGAAAGCATTTTTTAAATTATTTTTAAATATGTATCTATATATACAGCAAATGTTAGTATGAATAATGTATCACCATAAATAAGTTAATGGAAACTATACTTGTCAAAATGAATTTGCAAAATATGTTTCTGTAATGCACTGTATTTTCTTTTTAGTTGCTTGGGTTTTAGTTACTAGTTAGGCTGCAAAATTAATTTCAGGTCTTGCAGTTATGTGGAAGAAGCATCTCAAATAAAAGAGTAGATGTAAAAATATTTTAGAATGGAAAATCCTCAATTATGAGGATTTTTTGCATCTGCTTTACAGGTAAAGTGCTTCATCTTTCTAACTTTAACAACTTGATAACAAAATGAAGCAGCGATGTGGACTAGTAATACTGGATTTTGCAACAGTGAACAAAGATACAGTAGTATCTGGCTTAGTAAAAAAGCAAAATTTTTTCTCTTTTATTCTTTGGTTGCATTTTAAAAGTGTAGGAACTGGCTTGGATCTGAGACCCATGTGCTTATGCATAGAGTTAGTTTTTGCTGTTGGCACTAGAATTAATTAAAAGATCAAAAATATGTTTAGGGTTCCAGGGAGGGCAAGTTTCCTAATCTTCTCTCTGTAATACAGATACTTTGAAAGAAGCATGAGCTTTGCAGAAATGCATTTTGGGACTGGTATCTGGTACCAGGAATAGCTCCACTGATATTGGTGAAACTGTGCCAAATGTAAAATGGACAGACTTATTGTGGAATTTATCTCTTCAGAGCTAGACAGCATAAACTGATTGTGATAATGTAAGTTCAGCAGTCAGACCAGACCTGCACTAACTAATATGGAAGCTGACCATACCAGTGACTCTTGTCCCATGTCCTGGACACCTGATAGACCACCTGATGGATCCCAGGCTCAAACCTTACAGGCAGACTTAAACCCTATGTCCAAACATTGAAAATGGATGAAAGAACCTGGGGTGACAGGACCACAAAGCAAACATGAGTAGAGGTTTTGGAGTATACATAGAGGCTGGCTCCATCATTGCCTTCAGCTGGAGCGTTTGCTCAGAGATAAGTAAAGAGAGTCTTGCATCAATCCTGCATTTCAAGGGTTATGGAGACATGGTTTTCTGCTGCTGCCTGCCTGTGTTGTGCTTGACTCAGACTATAAGAGCCCATAAACAGAAAACTTACTCTAAAAGTTAAACAGTTTCTTTGTGCTTGTTGCTGTTTTACTGCCTCTTTTATGCAACACAGGTAGGTATTCAATTTTAGCAGCAGGTTTTATTATTTGAAGATGAATATCAGATAAAGTTTACTTCTGAAAATAAAGCAGCATGGACTCAAGTGCTGAAGGAAACAAATGTAGATAAACTTTGAATAAACATTGTGGGGTTTGCCTCTTCATTATGATTGCTACAAATGTAGTAGTGCTTTGCAGCTGCAAAGGGCCCATGAGGACAGAGGGAGTGAAGACTGCTGTGATCCTGTGGGTGACATCTAGAACTGGTGGCAGAAGAGCGCAGTTTTCCTGGCTCTGCCACAAATGAGCTCATTGACATTTGACCATCCCCTTTTAAGTGCCATCTTGGTTTTTGCCTCATCCTTTGGTCAACTCGACTAAATAGACAGTCAGTCTCTGCCTTGAGGAGCTAGCAGTGATCTGTGAGTCTTTCGGTATGCATGGCATCTGTCATAACAGGGCTGTTAACATAGTTGGAGTATGTGCACTACTATAATACAACAACCATATGAGGAAGTTTCCCTTATAATGTCAGATGTAATCATCTAGTCTAACAATATCCTTTAGCTGGAATATGACTGTTGCCTATAAATACATCAGGGTTAAACACTGGGGAGGCAGAAAGAAGTGGTAAGCTAAAGGACAATGTTGGCAGAAGAACACA
This sequence comes from Pandion haliaetus, assembly GCA_013401275.1. Taxonomy (NCBI): domain Eukaryota; kingdom Metazoa; phylum Chordata; class Aves; order Accipitriformes; family Pandionidae; genus Pandion; species Pandion haliaetus. Next base: position 11,404 of record VYZV01001575.1, on the reverse strand, counting down.
GAGGTATCAAGTGGCCTTGAATAAATTTAGGCTGGAAATTAAGAGAAGTTTCCTAACAATATGGTTCTGGCACAGCGTACCAGAGGTAGTAAAGAGGGCAAAAAAAAGCAGTTGTTATTAAGAGAGAGCTCGATTTGTTTATGAAACGGATTGTCGAATGCAGTGTGCATTCGGCAGCTGCAGAACCAAGTTTAAAGAAGAGATAAGGAAGTCCCTTTAAAGGTACTGAAGTCCCTTCTTTTTAATTCGTTTGAACTATTTTTTGCAGAGCCATGCCTTTATTCTTTTCCACTTCTCTTTAATATTAACCTCTTATTCAACTGAAGGAGTTTCTGGAAGTAAAAACATTAGCCACGATGAAGGCTTTTCCTAGTTTTTTTCCCACCTATAGCATGCTCACACTCTTACCTCTTCCCGTTACACAGCTGAACAGTCCTTTTGGCAAGTGTATTAATAGCTTAAGAGAAATAAGTATGTATTTTTAGATATCTTTTAATGCAACTTATTAATTGGAATTAAGCCAACACTTAACATTATTACATCTCCCAAGATCACGCTGAGACATTCTACAGAGCATGTTTTTCACAGGTTTTGGAGGACAGTGACATATTCCAGTAGTGGCCCTCTTTCAAGTCTGTCAAAAATAACTATACTATTGCTGGGATTAATGGTATTTTTATCTGCCTGATTTAAAACCTTTCCACTTACCTAGTTGTCTGCCTGTCTTAGAAATCTAGCACGTTGTAAAGTGCTCATTCCACTGCTAGATAGGAGCTAGTGTGAAGGTGGTTTTGTAGTGTTTTTATAGATTTAATTGGGTCTAAATTATCTATCGTCTCATATCCTGTAAGGGATATCCTGTCAGAAAGAATTTCTTACAACATCTGTGCTGAAAAGTCAAGAGGAGCTAGAGAATGGGCTTGTGTCTGTAAAACCCTGCAACACCATAGACTTTCTGTCCACAGTAATTTTTGTAGATGGTTGGAGTTTAGGCTCAAAGCGTTCAGAAATACCAAGCTTAAGATGTCTGCTGGGACACTTGGGTGTAGCTCACTGTGCTTGCCTTTGCTTAATTTGTCCTGATGTAATGAATGAGACCTGCCCAGGGCCCTTAGCACCTTCTGGATCATGCTCCGGGCCTCAACTGAAGTCTAGAGCAGCAGATATGTTTGCCTGTAGACAGTAGTTATAGTGGGAAAGTGGGTCTTGAGGACAGACTCTGCAAGAATGTCTTTTACATCGCTGCTTTGCTCCGCGTTATCTTGCAATGTCAGCTGAAATCATCAAGATGTGGATTCGTTGGGGTTTTTAATAGCCAAGGCCCCACTCTTGGATGAGGGCCTGCAAGGCAGTAGCTGAGGCTTGCTAATGTAAAGACTGCACAAACCAGGCCAGCACTTTTAAGCAGAATTGAATTTGGACAGGGAACAAAAAAGAAAAAAGCAGAAAAGTAAATTCCTGCCAAGGAATAAGCTGCGGTCCCATGTGGCTCTCTAGCTAACTTTAGATGTAGCATTTCTTCACAGTCCAACTTGGAGATTGTGCTGATCACCCTGCTTCAGTCTTGAGACTTAGGAGAGGTTGCTTGCTTATCTGCACCAGAGTGGTATTTTTTACCCACTCCTTAAAAATTACTAAATATTCAGATTTGTATATGTATATG
>VYZV01001574.1:1546-17259 GCA_013401275.1 Pandion haliaetus | reverse complement strand
GAGAAGGAAGGACTATCCTGTTTTATCTATAGTGGATACAGAGGTACTACATTTGTGAATGAGCATTTCTTATGAGGGCAGGTAAAACTAAACTGATTTCACTGGGACAAATCTTTAGACTATCTATGCTGTTTTGACTTTCCTGGGTAAAATTACCTTTGCTAATTTTTATGAGCTAAGGCCTGGCATGAGTAAACATACTTTGTTTTATTCTCGTTTGCAATATAAAGGCCCTTGATGTACCTTATATTCAACAAAAAATGAATTATCAATGTAATTATTATTAACCTGCATTTGTTTTCAGACATTATCCAGTCTTCCTTTAGTCAATGGCAAGAAATTTGAGATCAAAGTTGTCTTCCAACGCAAACACACAGTAATATTTTCTACAGGTCAGTTAGATCCTTTATCAATCTAAGTATGTATTTCCTTGGTAGTAATAAGAGTGAAAAAATGGAGTAACCATACAGTTTAATCTATGTGTTTTTAAAATATCTTAGCATATACCATATTTATGTAAACCCCCCCAAATAGCTTTTGCAACCTGTAAGTTTTTGAAATATGTGAGGTTTTATACTAATATGCATATACAGTGGTCCATACTAACTGTTAATGGTTTTTTTTTAAGTAAGGTTTATAGACATTAATATGCATTTTTAAAAAGTGTCCAGTAATTCATATGTCGTTCCTGGAAAGCAGAGAATCTACCACGTTTTGTATGTGTCTATCTTAATAAGGGCTGTGAAACTGAAACATTGGCAGATCATGTTGCATACCATGCATCTCTGAAAAGTTTTTCATTAAAATGAACTCATGGAGACTCTAAGTGCTTGCTTCTCAGCAGATGGCAAGAGGTGTTTATTTGCCTTATGGAATACTTTCTGTTTATATACAGAGAAATGGGGAGGACAACTCTGAAGGTTCTGGCTAGTACTTGTAGGACTATTTAAAATAGATATCATTACTATTAGTATTAAAAGTATACAGGAGGTTCAGTTATATGCTCTTTTTCTAACCAGCTCTACCTTTGCATTGAAACTGTTCCAAATATTGGACTTCCTCGGAAAAAGTAGAAATATAGCTTCCTGATGTGGAGCCCTGCGTGATGAAGAGTTTAATGTAGGGGCTTTTTTTAATAGTCAAATTTTTTATTTTCCATTCTGTTTCTGTCTTTCCCTCTTTTCTGTCTGATTCTCTGTTAAATACCTCCTGCTCTATTTCTGGCACTTTTGAACTTTATTTCTCTTTCTTGTCCCTTTCCCTTCCATCTGTTTGCTGGTTTCATTGTCTCTTAGCTGCCATTCCCCATTATTATATCCTTCAATCTGCAAATCCTCTCCCATATGTGCTCTTGTCCTTCCCTAGGCCTCCTGCCTTTTGATTTTTTCCAGATCTCATTTCCTTTTCACCTGATCTGGCTTTATTCAACTCTGCTCTTGTCTATCTTTCGGCATGTCTTAGGCCTCCCATTTTCCTTCTGTCCAGTTGTGAATCTATAAACTAAACAAGACTTTGGCAGAAGAAGTCAACAAATGTGGTGTTCAGACCAGAACTTGACAGCTGGAAAAGGGGGATGCAAAAGCCAAACTTTTGATTAGACTGGTGTGAATACTTTTCAATGAATAAAATATTCAGTGAACATAACCTCTTTTCTGCTTTCAAAGTTTCCTGCAGCACATTGAGACATTCTGTGTTATACTTAGTTAATATTATTTATTAATTTTATTCGAACACATTCCTGGTATGTTTACAACGGTTTATGCAAAGACTCATGCTTTGTACTGTCTTGGTTATTTGCAATGATATAAAATGTTATAACTTAAACTCCTTGGTTGGGTGAATTACAGAATAAGGAATTGTGCAGATTGAAGTTTTCATCAGTATAAAATTAAAAATTCATAATTATAGTTAGGGAATTATTCAACTTGAAATTTAATTTGTGATTTGAAGTTAGAATTTGTTTTTTCTAAGAAGAAGATTTAAAGAACTGCCAAATATTATCACATCAAATTACATTTTAAGTAGGAATGGACCAAATGTCAGTTATATCTGCTGAATTCCTCTAAAATTCCTGAACAAGGCATCTTACTAATTTGCAGACTGCCTGATCTTTCTAAGTTGGGTATCTTGCATCTGTGCTACCTAAAAATGAAGCTTTAAAATGTTGTCATAGTAATTGACTGGTTTTAGGTTTGATTTGTTTTTTTTTCCTGTGCTTTACTGAGGAGGGATGCACTGTGTTTGCAGGAATGCCTGCACAGTGGGAGTGTCATCATATTTACATGTGTCAGGGCATATTAGGAGTGCATGCACCTGTAAATAGTACACATATTAAGACCATGTTACCCCTAACATGATAGTATCAAAAATATCTAGAGACATGATGAATTTTGAATGAAAGACTGAAAGGCTAATCTAATAATCGCATACGCTGTCCACAAAACTCCCATTAAATTATGTCCCATTAATCTGAAAAAATTTCAAAGTGACTACTCTTGTTGTAAATAAGTAAAATTAAACCCCAACATTGTTTCTACAATAACAGTGTTTTATTTACAGTTCCCAGTTAAAAAAAATAATTCCCCAGTCTGAAAGCATCAGACTGGATTACATTCTCTGTTAAAGGAAGAAAAGAAAGAATCTACTGTCTAGTGACCTCTATTTTGGCTGAAGGTTAATAGACATCGAGCTCTGTAGAGAGGAAATTATCCCAGGAAATGTGCATGCTAATATTACTTTATTTACATTATTGTTTTCTAATTCAAATAAGAGTGGTATCAGCTATGTACGTGATTCCCCGTACTGTTTTGTAGCTGAAACTGTTGCAGATCCTCCCTTCTTTCCACCCCCCGCCACAGCTAGGGCCTTGGCAAGTGTTTGGGCATATCTGCCTCTTGCCGCCCAGTTTGGATCGGGGGCAGGCACGCAGCTCATTGCAGCCCACGGGGGCTGGCATTCCTCCCTAAAAAGGGCTGTTGCTGAAGGCCACTGCTTCTCTTGCAGCTTCTCCCCCAGCAAACTATGGCTTAGTTCTCCTCAGAGAAAACTGAGTACGTCCTGGACAGACGCTCTTAGGTTTCTGTTTGTGGTTTGCTTCATAGCATAGGTTGTTTTTCTTTACACAGAGTGCGCCTGGGTTGCAGCCAGTCTCTGTGCCTTGTGCTGATGTGTGGGTGCAGCAGAAACCAAGGAAAGGGGACAGGAGAGGCTTTGACCTCCTGAGAAGTTGGTCAGGCTTCTGCGATGGTGGGAAAAGAGACCTTTTCTCTGAAGGATGCAGCTATGGCAGAGAATGGGGATGGGCTGCATTGAGGAGGAAGAGTTGCAGGAAACCGTTAAAAGTTGCTGGTCAGAGGGAGGCGAAGGAAGAGATCTGCCCTGGAAGGACAAAGTGGATAGGGGCCTTGTCTGTTTGAAGGGTCCCTCCTGCAGGTTGTGTTTGGGTGCGGCCTGCCTTCTGAGATTCAGACCCCTTCTCTGGTGCTTGTTTTAACATGTGCAGGCAGATTCATATCGGAGTTTCACCAAGACAAAGTAATTTCGCTATCTTATTTTGCATCTCATAGGAGTTTGAGTGGAATAACTGGTGGAGTCGTATTTCTGGGATTTTTACAGGGAAGTGGTAAATACATGCTCCTCATGTTAGTATTTCTTCCCACCCTTGCAGGCGGAGGCTCTCCTCTGTTCTAACACTGCCATACTGGTTCCCTCATGGAGCACCTGAGCAGTCTACATCACGCCATACCTTGCTGGCTTACGATATCTTGCCCATGTGCGGGTGAGCATTGTGTTTCACTTAGCAGTGCTGCATCCAGGCACAGCTAATAAATGTTTTTTCCTCTTTTTTTTCCCTTTTTTGTCCTTTTTTTTGGTTGTTGTTTTTTAAATCACACTTACAGACCTGGGGTAGAAAGGCCCTGGTTGGGAAGTGTTGATCTTCCTCTGTTCTGAAGCAAAACCGAGACCTGTTTCCTTTGATGCTTGTCTGTCTTGCAGGCTATCCCAGTGGCCTTACTCTTCAAGAGGAGAGCACGAGGAGCCTTCTTTTCTGCACCTGGAATGAAGGGTGAGCGCACATGCCTTCTGAAAAGCAGCACCAGTGCTTTCCTGGCTGGTGAGTGCAGGAACACTGAGCTTGCTTTAAGGCATTTCAGTAATTTCCCTGAAAAGATGCACCTTCAGGAGTGGAAAAATTGCCATGAAATATTCTTTGTCTAGAGAATGTTTTATTGCTCACTGCTTGAGAATAGCCCCTGATGTGGAATTTACCTCTAAATATGCTGTTTTCACATTTATTTACTTCAGTTTTTACTTCTGTGAAAGGGAAGAAGGGAAGAGAAGAAGTGATGCTAGGGGTCTGGTAACTGCTACTGTTTGTTATGAAGGTTCTGTCTCCCAGGACATCGTTTGCCCATCTTAACTGGTAATGTTCCTCAAAATCTCAAAAAAACTACCACAGCAGTGATGAATCTTTGCTGTTGGACATCAGATGTTGTGCTGGGGTTTAAAAGACTCTAAAAGAAATCAAATTCTTCAATCTTCAGCAGAGTTAACAGGTGTTGGTATCAGAGAGGTAATGAAATATTGCCTCAGGTAGGGAAATAGTGCAGTAGAGTACCAGTAAATCAGAACGCTCTTCTTGTTCAGAGCTGACTGAACTTGCTTTCAGTAGTTCAGCATATCTTTGTTTATAAATCTAAATGCTATTGTGTTGTATTGTACTTTGCAGTGTAATAAATTGTAACATTCAACATTAACTGGTCAGGCTTCAGTGATAACAAAAGTTCAGCAGGCTGGTGGCACTCTGATCAATACTGCCTTCTATTTATAGTATTGTTACAAATTGAAGTTTTATTTAAATTAGGCAATGCTGAGAAGCTTACAGTAGATCAATAAACTAAAATACAGTAACGGATTTTAATTCCTGGCTGATATGCTGCTACTCTTTTGTCACATGCATCCTTAATGTCCCCTAAATAAAACCACATTTATGTTTACTGTAACAGACTGTTGCCTGGCAAAGCTGCGAAACTGTTTTAAAGAAGCAAGACTGTGGCTGTGCAATAAGCCAGATGTTGGATAGGAGGGGAAAAGGGCAGATAGTTTCTGTTTGGTTGGGGTTTTGTTGTTTCCTTGTTTTGCTGTTTTCCTATTCAGTACATCAATTTAATCCAAACTATATGTATTGTATGCCATATAGGTAGTGTTAACACTCAGATTCTGCTCTCATGTATTTACACCAATGTATCTCCAATGACAGCGGTACTGTTCTTCTATTACTTCATCTGTGTTGTGAGATTAGGTTTTAGTTCAGTATGACATCTTGTTTTTAGAGGCAGCTAGAGCCACCAGCTTTTGGATTTTGATCGGTGGTACAATGACACAACAACTATTGAACAATATTTTTAGTACTTTCAGTTGAATTAATATATGAGGTTATCTTGCAATTATTAGAATTTGGTTTCTGTCAGCTCTAATCATTAGGTGATAGCTCATATGTGAGCCACCAACAATAACTGAGCAATCAGCCCTGGGTGTGTGCATCGGCTGAAGACAAAGGAATTGACATGTTCCTGCTGACAAAAGAGGAATCATCAAGAATCTTAATTGTATATTAATCATCGTGGTCAGTTGGCACAACCAACAAAGTCTCTCTAACACTATCCAAAATAAACTTAAAATGATGGTGCCAGAAAAATCATTATAGAGCTTTAACAATGCCACTGATTTCTCTGAAAAAGAGTTTTGAGATGTGTGATTAATAGGGAGATTTGCTATTAGACACTGTTAATTTTTAAACAAGGTCTAAATATTCTTATGAGAATTCCCATTTTATTCTTCCAAAAGCAAGCATAGGTGCTTTAGGGCTGGGGGGACAATTCAGTCTGACCTCCTAAATGTTGCAGATAAAAGAAACTGATGCAAAAAAATGCTATATATGCTGTATGTCTAATGAGATTTACAAGTTTATTCCCACCCAAAAAGATCCAGCACTTTCTTTCCAACATAGCAATTCCAAATGGCAAAGCCTGGGCTAAGTGTCCCACTCCCAACATCATCTGAACCCTCATGTGTCCTGCCCGTTCACACGCAGACATGGTGGTCCTGTGCACTTGTTATGGGGACAGGAACACTTGATGCTTTTGTGTTTCTTTATTCCAAACCTCACTTTGGATTCCACTGCTGCTTTTATTCCTTCTCACCAGGTGTTTCAGCCAAGACCAGAAGCAGGCCAAAGAAATAAAATACGTGCTATCCAGAAGACTGTGGCAGAAAGGCTTAAGGAGAAAACAGAGGTTCATGGGAAACAAAAGTTCTGGATTGTCTAAGTAAAATGCATCTTCTCACCCAAGATTAACTCTTCTCTTGGTCATGCCTGGAGATGGAGATTTGTGGCAGATGTTTGGTGTGGGGATGTGGAAGGTGAGAGAGGAACAGCAGGAGTGACTGTCATAGGGGAAGTGGACGTGGATAGGTTATAGGGGATGATTATAGGGGATCGTTGACGTGCTGAAGAGGTAGTTGGTTTTCTTGGCACCGGTGATACAAATTATCATTCCTGTGTGAAATGTGCACAATAACAAATTGAGGTGGGGGACATCTCGGGCGGGGATGAAGGGCACTGAACATCCTCTCTAGCGTGGAAGGGTCTGACCTCATGGGAAATAACAGCACAGCTGAATATTTTGCACTTTCCCTCAATCTGCTGATTCTTTTGTCCTCTGAGTTATCTTGTTCTCAGGGTCAGTATTTGCACACTGGCTGGTACTTGTGTCTCCTGAAGTGAAGTTTTCCTTTCCTTCTGGCCTTATGTTTCCCTACAAGTCTCTAACTCTTTTTTAAAATATATTTATTTTTCTTTTTCTCCCTTCTTTGCTGCCACCAGGCTGTTATCCCTTCTTTTACTGACTGCTACAGATGCCTGCCTTCTCAGTGTGTGAAGTAACATTCACGTCAAATAGAGAAGGAAGTAGAGCAGGCTTTTAACTTCAGCTGTGGGCACAGCTGGGGGGGGGAGCTGCTTTCTAGCAGCAGGAAACATCGTCATCTGTTCTGTAAGAGTTTCTGAGGTTGGTGTTCCCCAGATCAAAATGTAAAAGAGACTCCACTTCATCCAGAGATGATATATATATATATCTGTGTGTGTATACATATATACATACACACACACACACAAAAATCTTTTCTTTAATCTTGACCTCCTCTCCTCTCAGATAGTCTTCCTCCTCCACCTCAGCAGCAATGAGAATCTCCCTGAGAGACCTAAACCTACCAAGTGTAAAAACTGAAGAGAGGTTATCTTGTGCCTTTTTCTGTTTTTTGTCATCATTCTCCTTTCTGGTTGGATGACAGCACCATGATCTAGAGAGTGAGACAAGCAAACTGGCTGTATTCTGCCCCATTTGGCAGAGAATACTAAGATCCTCTGAAATTAAAGTTCATAGTTTTAATAGCATTTTTGAGACCTCATCTTGCATATTAGAACTTAGCCAGGTATTAGGTAATTTAGACAATAAATTCTCTTCAAAGTGACCCATCATCTTAGTATTTATTTTTTTTTCTAGAGGATGTAAGGCATAAAAGCAAGCTTTGTAGTTTTATATCTGTCAGCATGTCACATAAATATCTCAGTAACTACTGATCTTATCACCATAAAACTTCCATTTATACAGTTAGACATGTCATGTTGGTCAGTTGCACAAAAAGTTAAGCACATGCAATATTAAACTCCAACCCATGCCAGCTCCATTAGCCCACATCTTGAAGTTCTCTCTGAACACTATTAGAGAAGAAGTGGGGGAGGAGCAGGAGGCAGCATGCAGCTGATTCAGACAAGGATGGACTTATGTTGAAAATTACTGAAACGATGAAAGAGATTGCAGAAGGATGTTTGGAGTCTTAGTATTTCCCCAAAAATCAAAAGATCTCTTTTCTGTTTGATGAATGACTTTAATAGTTTTAATGACCTCATATAATTTATTTGATTGTGGTGGTCATTTTTATTAGAAGATCAATCTAGCAGCATTTCAAGTTGTATCACCTTTGCATGTCAGAATTGGACTCTGATCTCAACTTGCCATCTTAACACTTATATTACTTTTGTAGCATTTTTATATTAAACAACAGTTAAATTCAGCTAATGCTGCAGTTACTTATTTTTTTAGGATTGAGGCTGGTTTCTAACTCAGACTTGGCAGGAATGTGTCTTTAAAAAGCAGTGTAAGCAATTATTTATCTAGAGTAAAGTTTGTTGGGAGTAATAGTTTAGAAATTGTGCAATCTATTAATTTGATTTATGTTTAAAAAATTCCCATGAATACTGCAATTAATATTGATTACTACTCTTAAGCTCTGCTTCAGTTTGCGTTTTAGGCTCCATAAGGCTGAAGCAGTGTGTTTCTAGAAATATCTTGCATAGTAAGTTATGTGTAAGTCCAGGCATTGTCAGGTTAGGCGATGTTAAGGGATAGTTTTATAAAAACATACATGTTTAATTGTGTGCCGAATTTGACCAAGTAATTAATTCATTTTATGTATGGAGACTATAGCAAAAAATGACTGAAAATATGTAAGTGGTCCACTGTGAATTGTGGACACTAAATTGGCTACTTGCATGTGCATGCGTGCTTCCACAGATACTTGCAGCAAACTGCAGGTAAAGCAAGCATTAAGTGCCGCATACATATTTGTACTTGGGCCAAATTATTCTGCTTCTGGAAAATATTAAGAGAGTCAGTAACTTTGCACCTTTGTGCTTGTTTTTACATTTGTGTGGATTCGTCAGGGCGGCACGTTGTTTACTCCAAGAAATACAGAGAACATCTCTCATACTTATCTTTACAGAAATACATGAGGCTGCTTTTTTTTTTNNTTTACATAAATACATGAGGCTGTTTTTTTTTTTTTTTTGGCAGCACTGATAGCAGAATACCTTTCTTTTTTTGTTGTTAATGATACAAAATTTACTTTGCTATGGTATTCCCCACAGAAAACAGTGCATTAAAAATAATAGTGTTTAAATTTGGATGTGTTCAAGAATGTCACAATATATGAAGGGTTAGTCCAGCATTCAGAAACAGTAAGACATTTGCAATTCTGAAAACATGCGTGCTGTGTAAAGGCACATAGTTTTCCTAATTTTGGTTGAACCACATATGCGTAGTCTCCAGTTTTTCACTTATAAAGCTGTGTTTAATTTAAGGCTGGGTTGAGTGTGCTTTCACTGAGTCCACCATTGGCAACACTGGTCATTATAAAAATATTAGAGCCAATCTTGATTTGCCAGGATCCCAAATGAAGAGGAATCAAGGAGAATTTGACTAGTGGCCTTTTTCCCTTCTCCTGAAGGAGACATTATCAAGTCATTAGCTACAAGCCTGCACAGAGGCCCCAACTGTGACTCTTAAAGCAAGAAATACATTTCTTGTAGTTAAGATTGACTTTCAGCATGCCAGCTGTCCCTCTTTTGGAAGGATCGGCCTTATTTTTCAAGTAGAACATGTGCCACCTTGATTACCCAAACTCTTAATTCAGTGCTGTTTAATGCTTTGTCTCCTCAAAATATCCCTTATATTCAGCTTTGATTGGTGGGTAGATGTACCAGTACTGATCAGCTTAATTACCAGTGTGAGGCAGCGCAATGCAGCCATGAGGTAGCAGCACACCTTTCCCAGCATTCTGAGGTAATTAACCAAAAAATATTTCCCTGCCACCTGTCTAGCCTTGGAGAAAATCCAGTTTTCTTTCCAAGCTATGAAAAGGGGGGATCAGAAAAGAATTTGGGTAGCAGGATGGCTTATCCATGTATTTTCTGTTCTTCCTATCTGCAGTGGTCAGCATGGAGACCGAGGCTGCCACCCCCTTTCTTTCCCAACTCCCAAAATAGTATCGGCAGCAAAAAAAGGGTGAAGAATTAAGGTGACCCATACAGGAAACCACGAGCTGTGATCCTCCAGGGTTGTGAAGACTGCAATACTGAATATCCCTTTGGATGCATCATGTACAAACACCAACAAAGTTTGGATTTATTGTGGCCTGGCTAAAATTGCTCATTTTCTCTCAGTTGTTCAAAGCTTAAACTCAATCCAGTAGCATATTAAAAACTTAAATTTTCTGTGTGTTTGGTGCTTAGAGGAAATGTGCTGTAATTCTTACCATGCCTGGCTGAAAACATATATAGTTTATTTACATTCATTATCTACAGCAAATTAAATATAAAATCTCTCACTCCTCAGTGCTTGCATTGATATAGCATGCAAACCCAAAAGCAACAATATAAGACATCACAAAAATATAATATGGATAAAATGTTGCTTTTGACTTTTTAAAAAATAATTCTGTTTCTTATATCATACTGAAAAGGCATATCACAAATTAAAAAGTGATGATAGCAATTCTGGAATAACTTCTGATTTCTGATGGCTTTCCACATACATAGATTGTAGACCATGCGAGCTAACGGGTGTATTCATCCATCCATGAAGAAGACATCGATGGTTAAAGCATCCCAGCTGATCTAAAAATATTTTTCTAAGACACTGACATACCTTACAGTTTCAAGCGGTCTCTAACTGGTTTTGATTCAATGAAGATTGTACAAAGCAAATAACTTTTCTGTTATGCTAAAGTCTATTCCCATGTCACGTTTCCAGAAAACAACTCATGTTTGAGACAAGTTCAATTATCTGTGGTTGGATATTTTTTATGCTGGAATAGCTATTCTGCCATAGCTCAGGAATAGCTAATGGAATTTCATTCAAGCCTCGTTTAAAAAACAAAACCCACACTTTTTGGCAGGATACAAGTGGGAAGAGATTTAGTCCACAAGATATATTTTATCCTGGCTTGTAGGAGAAGAGTTGGTGGAAAATGGTTTTCCCTGTAGCCTGTTAGAAACTTTAACTATCTGTCAGTGATTGCTACAAATGTGGTGCATGATATGTCATGAGAATTCACATAAATAAAAAGGGAAAAGCATCCTGTTCAGGACTGCCTCTATGGGAAGGTCGGGAAGAAATATGTGATGAGGAGGAGAGAAAGGGTTTATATTCAAAACTTCTAGGAGCAGACCTCTGGAGCCCTGGCTGGGGTGCTCAGAACTTCTGCAGTAGTCGTCTTTGGACTGCATTCATTACTTTGTCTGCCCTGAACTGAGGATGACGAAGAAGGTTAAAAGGGAAGTTTATTGTCAGTGCTCAAGTGTTTATGGGGTCATTGTTCAAAACTGATGAAAAATTTTTTAAAAGTGTGCATAGACTATGAAAATTTATACAAGTCTAATTAAAGTGTTTACAGCTTACCGCTTTATTGACAGATAAAATGAGGCTTTATCTATTGGAAATCTGGTCATATGTGAATTAGTGACTCTTGTCCATGTTCCTTTAATATCTTTTAGTCAGTTGAAATTTCTTAGGAATTTTGGAAGTGCAGGGGAAGTAACTGGGTAAAAATATCTCATTTCCACTTGTGCCATTTAATTGCTACCTGATAAACTTGCTCGGCAGTGACCTGTGGCTGTAACTGAGGCTGTAACAGCTCAGGCACTGCAGCTTCCCACAGCAAAACTGCAACTTCTTGGTAGCTAATGTTTCTCAATGCTGCAGGGGTGAGGGACATGCCTTTTCAGTCATTCCCTCATGAGGTAGGATGTCTGTGTATCTCCGACCTATTAGTTTATGTTGGTTGGTTGTTTGTTTTCAATAATCAGATCTACCTTTGAATCTACTGAAGATTTCTGTTCCAAAACAAGCAGCTTACTGGTGTTTCTCTGGGGTAGTGGAGGCATTCGCACCTTTGGGCAGAGCAGCAAGCCTGAAGCTTTGGGCCTAAGGAGCGGGTGACCTTTCCGCGCTGTCTGTCGTGCGTGCGCGCGCGCTGGGGTGGCGGGAGCTGTGGGGGATCCTCACAGCGCAGGCCAAGGCGGCAGCCCAGACCTCCGTGATTTTACTGGTCTGACTTACCTCCCATCTTAAGCATAAAAAGAAACCAACTAGATTTCTTTAATTGAGGCAAGCCATTGACTTCTGTGTGTCGTGCCAGAAAAGTTGTGGAGAAATAACTTCAAAAAATCTTGAGAAATAAGAATGTGCTTTGTAATGCTCTCAGTTCTTCTGTGATATTTATTTAAATATATTACTTGAATTACTATCCATTTTTAGTTAAAATGATCATTGAGATCATTAATCATGATAAAAGTATTAATTAAATAAATGTCTGATTTGCTGATTTTTCATATTCACTACTTTATAAGCATGTGGATTGGATGAAGAAAAAAGGCATTTTTATTCCTGTGTTCTCTAAATCCTTTTTGCTTTTCTGTTTATTTGTTTAGCCCTTGTCTTGTGTCTGAGGTGTGTAGTACTGTGATATTGAAAAAATAAGCTCAGCGATTTTTACTTAGCTTTTTGTCACGTCCCAGAATGTCTCTTCTGGGTGCGTTTTCTGACCTAGATTCAAGTTACAAGCATGAACTTCTGGATTAGATAAAGAGTAGTTGGTTTGGGTTGTTCTTTACGATATGATTTTTTTTGTTCTGTTTCATAACTGTGCTGGAGAATTTACATCTGGGATTCAGTGTCTTTGTTTCCGTGGCTGTAATAAAGAAAACTTATATTTATTCAAGATTCCTGATGCAAATACATTGAAGGGAAGTTAGTTTTTTTTCCCTGTGGGAATTTATACTTTAATTCTTTGACTCATTCTTTCAGAGTGAGAAAGAGAGACGTTAGTGTTATGTAATGAAGTAGTTCATGGTACAATTAATATGATGTAGGAAAACAGTAACATGGTATGCTGAATTTAAATAACTGAAACTGATCAAGGGGGACATCAGCATTAAATGCTCAATAGGATTGGTATAACAAACACAAGATGGCCATTGCATTTAAGTTGAAATACTCTGTCACCCACTGATACATTCCAGGCAAATTTTTGATAGACTAAACATTTTGATAGTCTTTCCATTATTTCTTTGAGCCATCAGCTTTTAATTTTCTCTTTCTAGTTAATATACTTGTGTATAATTTAAGCAGAAAACTGTTCTGTTTCATCATAAAAGATTTGTCTGTTACTTTTGGTGTGTAAATCAAGTGGACAGCAAAACATTCTTGAACTTGTTTTTTGAGGCATTTGTTGACAACAACAGGAAAAGAGATCACAGAGACCGCCAATAAGTGTGGACATCAATTATTTTTTAATTGTATAGGAGTACAGTACACTAATTAAAACTAGTATATCTTGCAATGCCAAAGGCAAAATTAATTATTAATTTTTATTAATATTCAGAAGTAGCACAAGGAATACATTAAAAAAGATTTTGTGGCTGTGACTGAGATCTTGTTTTGCTTTATATTTTAGCAAAAATAGTATGTTAGCTAAATTTGAATAGTTAAATATGCACTGAAGAGATTATATGTATTGAACAAGAATGTTGTCTTTAGACTAGTTCTCCGGTGACAGAATATGAGAGGCAGGAAAAATTCTTTAAAAAATCCCAGGGCTTTGGTTTAACTGGTTTACCTGACAAGTATAAATACACTTTATCCTGCTGTTGTTACCGTGGATACTTTAATTATCAGATTGGGTATTTTAGTTATGATATCTCATATTCAGTAGAATAATCTTGTTTCAAATTCTTCTAGGGTTCAGCTCATCAAATTAGATGTGTCCTGCATTGATTTGACAAACCTGATGTGCTTCAGACAAAGTTATTCCTCTATCTGTGAGCAAGTTATTTATTTATTTATTTCCCCCACAGGTTAGATTTCAACCTGCTGTAGATATCTCATTTGGAAACTGCCAGTCTGGTTCAGAAACCTATCAGAAAGGAAGGTTTTGTATGAAAAAAGATGTCTTTCACCACTGTTACTGACAGCACGTTAATGGGCCCTTTATGCACCAGCTCAGTAGAGTAAATTATAGAATGCAAAATTTTAATTTTTGGAATTCACAACATTTTTATAAAAAAAATTCTGAAGTAATTTGAGCTTAGGTTTATTGAAGTGATCATGGGAGTTGTATGAGAGAGAAAAAAATGGTGGCTGTTGTGAAACCATATTGTGGTTTGTAAAAGGATAGATTGTGTCTGGTGTTTTGAAAGTTATTTGCTATTGTAATAGGAATGGTGTGTTAGAGATCTTACGAGAGTACTTGCATACTGTTGTGAGGTTTTTTCCTAGGCCAATGAGTTTCAATCCACTTATCATTTAAGATTAGGCAGGCAAAATTTTAGGGTTTGGGTTTTTTTTAAACTGAACCTTGAAAGGTTTCCCTGTCTCTAATCCTTACATAGAAGCATTATGAGTTCTACATCTCACCTGTTAGTGTTCTTAATTATAACAATTCCTGCAGTCATTCATGCACTCCATAGAAATATGGACATTGATGGCTGTATTTTAGTACTTGTTTAACTAAAATCTAAGATAGATACCTTGTGTATCCATACCTACTTTAACAGTGTAGAGCAGTACTTCAGAGTTTAGTTTTCACTTCAATCTAGCAACTTGAGCTCCTATTATAGGAACATAAAATAGGATCTTGTTACAGAAAGCGAGTTGCGCACGTTTGATTGTTACAAATACCCAGAGCTTGCTTTTCATTTTGTTACAGTAAAGCAAGGTACCAAAAAACTTAGTTTTCCAATGTTTTATTTGTGTGTTCCATGTAAGTGTAGATGCTGCTCTTGTCCTCTTCTAAAACAAGCCTGTTGCCTTAGAAAAGTCAAATTGTTCCCTGCCCCTGAGTTGTAATTTTGTTAACAAAAGTAAGAGTGGTGATAATATTTAGCTTTAGTTTAGCATCAAGCCTATATTGCCCATGGATTCCTACCTCTTCAGTGCTCTGTCCAAGGCTTGGAAAATGGCACAAGTAATGTGCCTAGTTCCCTTATATCTTTGTGCTTGTGTACGTGCATGCATGTCACAGAGTAGAGAAGAGGAGGAGCCACTAGTTCACTTTGCTCTCTCCCAGAGGAATCAGCATATGTGGGAAGAGTAGGCTCTTGTAGGCAAACACTGTTCTTCATTCTACTTTGAAGTATTTGCCTTTCCAACTTGTCAGTAAAAACTGACAAAATACTACTCACTTCTAAAAAGATAAATAAAAACTTATCAAAAAGTTACCTATCACAACTCTGGAAAAACAGCTCTCAGAGATTCTCTTGGTAATTCTTCTGCTCGCTGTCCTGAATGTACTGCTTTCTCAAGTGAGTGCTGTGTGTTGTCCAGGAAAACCAGAGAGCACCTTATGGAATAACATCAAAGGGAGGCACTTGACAAAGACAGGCAATTTAGATGCTCAGTTCTGGAAATGTATTGACTGAAGATGAAAGCTCTTTAGGGAAGAGACTTTGTCTTCTATTTATATAGAATCTTGCATAATTTAACAAATGTTGGGGACACTATTAATCTCATCCAACTTTAGATGTCTACAGTGTAGCTGTCAATNGTTGGTATTTTAAAAAGTCCTTGGGAATGTACCTCGTTCTTAAATCAGCTAAGAAAAATAATGGCAACTGCTGTATTTGGTTAGTATTACATTCCAAAGTGAAGTGCCAGGGGTTGGTAGCATATCCACAACAGCATCAATCCATTCATAGCTTCTTGAAACATTAGTTCAGAATATAAATATGAAGTCATTTGCTCGCTCAGAGCAAAAGAATAAAGCTGACCACCTAGGTTGTCAATACTATAATAGTAGTAGAATAGGAAATGCTA
>VYZV01001566.1:51696-71063 GCA_013401275.1 Pandion haliaetus | reverse complement strand
TTCTATTTAAATTGTATAAATTCTAAGGTATTCAAGTTTGCAGCTCTTGTGTCTTCTATTTTCATTGTTTCTTCCCCAGTCTGTATATTTCCTGCCCATCTTGGAGGGGTGCCTGCTGTTCTGTTAAACAATGTCAGCTCAGAAACCAGTGTTCCTTAATCCACAATTACTTGTCTGGAAAGCAGCAAGAACAGTGCTGCAGGTGTAAGCTGGCACCCTGCCCACTCCAGTCCTGATAGCTTCATAAATCTTGACCCTGCCATAGCCCCACAATTACATTTCATGACACAAAGCCAAGAAGTGTTATTCACCCAGTGCCCTAATTTACATTTCCCAAGACAAAAGAACATACAGATAGTGTTTCAGAGCTCTCTTTGCTTTTACGTTTGTCTAAAGGTTAGTTTCAGGTCAAGTACAAGAAACCTGGTAAAGGGAATGGTGGTGATTAGACTTTAAAACAAATTAAAACTAAATAAAGATTAAGGAAAATGCAAGACTTAAGTTCTCATTGTTCTTGTGCCAGCTGAAACTATACATCAGTGTATATTCTAGTATCAGAAATGAGCAGCTGCTGTTTCTTTTGTGGAACAGAAAATAACTATTATCTTCCATTTGCCATATTCGACGAGACAAACTTTCTCTGCATTTAAGTCCTTGGTATGAGTTTTGTGCTTAAAACACCTTAAATAAAGACACAACTTGAAATGCTCTGATAAAAGTACGCTGCCTTGTGCCGCCAGATATTAGCACTGGGATTTACATCACCTAACTTTAGACATCTGCACTGCATATATGTGCCTCTGCACTCTGCTCAGGCTGTCTTCGTAACCAGTAGGAGGAAATAAGCACAATGAGGTCATGACTCCTATCTGCCATAGAAGTCTATTTGGGATGAGATGAGTTATGCCCAGGAGTGTTTGTGTTGGCATTTACTGCAGATGGAAATGTCTACATTGGAGATGTCTAATGTCACGTGACCTGAATGCCACCAAATTCTACTTACGCCAAATGTGATAGGGTTTCCAGTGGAAAAGTTCAGTGCTGTAAGCAAGACCTGAGAAGTATTAAAAACACAGTGGTTTTCACTTAGAAGAGTTTGTGGTCATTATTGTCATGTTGTATGTTAGAACTAGTATTTTATAGGTTTGTGTTACCACAGCTTCCGGGGGCCTACATGTGAGCTGAGATTTCCTCCAGCTGAGCCCCCTATAAAGGTGCAAAGCACAAATTTCGTCTCTGGCCAGCTTGCCATCTGGTTTACACAGGAGATTGTGAAGAAAAGGCAACAAGGAAGTGACACAGTTAAAAACAGTAGCTAATGGATTGGATGCACCAACAGGCTGAGTGTTGTCCAGCTTCTGTCAGAGAAAGGGCACTTGTAGGAAAGGTTTGAAAGATTGTAAGCTAGTTCTGTGGGTTTTAATAGGAACTTCTCCCAAGCATAAAGAGGATCCTGGGTGTAAGCCTGAACTTGCTTGTTTGAAAATTCACCAGATGAATTATGAAGGCAGTAATCATGAGCTGGAGGTGGGCTTCAACCTCTTGAAACTGATTGAGAGATAGTATTTAAATAGGGCAAGGAAAAGCTGTGAACAGCTAAAAAAAGTCACATGGTGGTAGAGGATGGAGAGGCTATGCTGCAAGGTGAAGTATTGCTTGTTTCACTCAGTGAGCCAGGGAAATGATCTTTGCAAGCAGCAGTCTTTCGAACGCATCAATGCATTGAGGTTCATTTTGTCAATTCCAACAAAATGAAATTTGCAATAATGAAGACATTAGATGGTCACCTGGACAAAAATTTTAGTTGTGCAAAGGTGTGGTAGGGCACATTTGGAGGTGCTGTGCAGCAGGAGTCTGAAAAACCTTAGGCATATTCTTGACATTTGAAAACAAGGAGCAACCCAAGTTAAAGATGACACCTTTGTGATATGAATACATGTGATACCATTGTTCACAGTAATTGAGTAAGGAAGTAGCAGAAATGCCTCAGGAAGAAGATGTAACCATTCTGAGCTTAATTTGACAGTTATCTACAGGAGGTCAAAGAGACATGCTGAGAATTTAGTTTGGAAGACAGTTAGGTCTGGAATAAAAGAGTAGATTTGTGACTCTGCAGCTTAGAGATACTAGATGAACTTCCAAATAACGTGGTGGGAGTGAAGGTCAGAGAAATAGGAGAGCGGAGCTTTGGGGAACTCCAAGATGAAATTAGGATGGGGGATTAGAAGAACCCTTGAAAGGCAACACTGAAGGAATGGAAGGAGAACTCAAGAGAACAAAACATGTCTGCAACCCACTTATGACCTCTCTGTGCCAGAAAAAATTGGAAAAAATGGAAAAAAAACCAAATTAGACACATTTTGAAAATAACCCACATCACAAGATTTCTAATTGGGCTCACAGTATCTGCCATAGACAAAAACAAGCTTTCAGGGCCTGAAAATCTACAAAAAGGAAAGGCAAGTCTAGAAATGGTCTTAATGGCATGAAGAAGGACCTGTTAACAAAGGGAGTGCTCATAACTGCAATGTGGGGGATTGGGCTTGGCGATCCTTAGTGCAGGTCTTTTCAGGCTCTATATGCCATATCAACATGTGGGGAGAGTGGGTTATCACTTAGTCCTACTGTCATTTCAGGCAATGAAGTACTTAAAGGGGAAAATTTGTGTTTTGGATAGAGAATCAACTGCTTTTTTTATTCTTCAACAGTTGAGCATCTATCTGATGAAGATTGGTTTTGAAATGCATCCCATCTCGGACTGGAGGGCATGTGCACAGGACAAGAGGAATCCAGGGTTAAAATCAGATAAATGTCTATTTGAGTAAGTATCCTCAAGTGTTTGGAATGCAGAGGATACCATGAGAAACAAATAAAACCATTACATTCATTGTTAACAGAATTAGGCATCACAGATGTTTCTGTAATGCACAGATTGCTGCCATCTCAAAGAAGCTTTTCAGCTGTCCTTGCAATTCTAAGAGTAAAATATTCTATTAAAAGAACAAGTGAAAATAAATGAAACATATCATTACTTTTACAATGGACAAATTGTCGATTTGTCAAATCACAGAGACAGGAACTCTAAGTTATAATTCTCTTTCCCATTTAAGAATGTGTTTAAAGAAATAATTAGAAAAATACAAGCCATACTCCTCCCTCAATGCCTTCCTGAAGCTTCCTTTACAGACCCATTTTACTACTTTTTTGTTAATTTTTTGTAATTTTCTCATGCTTTATCACAGGGATCATTTGCAGCTGAAAAAGAACATTTAGGGGGTTTTAGTTTAACATTTCTCTTGAAAAGTGAGGACTTAGTAGGCTTGTACAAATTCCCTGTAGCTTGGACTTGCCAGACTTTTACAGCTGCATTCTTCTTTATCAACCTTTCAAAACCCTTTAGTGCTATCTTTCAGCAAAGCTGTGAATTATTTATCCCTTTGGATTTGGACGTTTTTACAAATGTCAGTGTAGCTGCAATGTGCAATGAAGCCAATCATTTAGCTGCCCTCTCCATTATGTGAAATAATAGTGCATCTTTTGTGTGGACACTATTGATACAGAAGTGAATGAGCCATGAAATCAAGGTGTGAATCACTGTAGGACTGTCTGCTTCCCTTCCCCCTTCCCTTTTTAGAAATTTTCTTGGAACCAGATTATTGGTAAAAATTTTTATAATGCTTGCACAAACTCACAACTTGTTTCTCAGTATTTTATTACCCCTTAGTTATGAGAGATTGAGTTTATGTCTATCTTAGACATTATAGAATGCAGCCTTGACCCAAACTGAAGTGTGATAAATGACACTTCTAAACCTAGATTACACATGCTCTCACTCTCTGTCATTTTGAATTGTTTAACAAAAGAAATAAGCGAATTTACTAACTTAAAAATTCTATTTTGTAACCATTGCCTTTGAAGGAAACTAGAAAAAAAAAAATTACTTCTGTTTTTCTTTCAGAAGTGTTATATCTTGTTTTCTTTTAGTGACAGGTGAGTTTTAGGTTTCCATCACTAGGCTGTGTTTTTGTATGGGGGGCAGGAGGGAGGAGTAGCCTATAATGGGTCAAAAGCACTTTTGAAAACAAAGAAAAAAGAAGCATGTAGTAATGAGAAACTCCAGAGCAGTGCTGGACAGAAAGCTTCTGGTAAACTTTTTCTTCATCTTCTAAGACCTTAAGGCATATGTAAACCTCATTTTTCAAAATATCCTACATTTCCTGCTCTTGGCATATAAAAAACCTTTGCACTTTTCTTACTAAACTAATGAGTTCTTGCATTTTCACAGATTCTAGTCATTGACTAATACTAGAAAAACTGACTAGGCCATCATTTGCTTCGGTTTTGGGGGTTTCAGTATGTATTGGAGAGCTGTCCTCCACTACTCCCACTGCAGTACGAAAACCATTTTTCCAGCATTGAGCTAGAAAAAAACCTGACTCCCAAGCTGTGAGACCATAGTGCTTCCAGTAATCCTGAGCCAACACTAGTTTTGGGTCTAGCTGCAGAGCTCTGCAGTGTGGTTTGCCACAGGATGGGTGAAGAATATGTGCACGTTCCTCAGGGCAGGGTGATCTGCTCAGGTTCCCCCCGTCGGACATCGGCATGATTGTATAGGATTCACTCTTAACATTTCCTTTTGTCATGAAGCGGTTTTTAGTGTTCTGCTTTTTCTTTCTCTCTTAATAAATACTTTTTAGCCAGCAGTGCTGCAACAAACCACATGCTGGGAGGCAGCTAGAGGAGCAATACCATTTTCTTTTGAAGAAAACTATAATTTTCATTCTACTGATAGTAATTTAGTCTTTATGGGTGTCTGTTGAAGGAGGGGTTGCACTCTGCTTTCAGAAAATGGCTGGTAAAATATATGCCAGAAGCAACAGGATCCATAACTGATTAAAGAGGTCAGTGTCTTATTCCTTAGCTTAGCACATATGTCACTTTTAGGTCAGTTGTGCCAAGCCAAAGGAGTCCAGTTTCTAGTTGGCCCACTTTTTGTTGCTGTGCTCTTCTGTTGCTGGGCTTATTGAAAAGCTCCTTTCTGACCTTACTGAATAAATTAGGGTTTTATTTTCTTTTTCAGTACTACCTATAACTGTGAACTGTCTACCAAATCTGTTTATAAATCACCCTCCTGTAGCTGTTGTGTTCAAGTTAAGGTGGAGGTGGTGGTTTGGCTGTTGCAGTTCTTGGGGATGAAGTGCCATAGAAGACTTCATACAAGCCATAAGAATCACTATCACCCAAACTGAAGAAAACTTGCGATGTCCTAAGTTACCCACCTCACCTTCTTAAAAATTCTTCCTCTCTCCTTCTCTGGGATTTCATTGGCAGATATATATTAAATAAGAAGCCTTGCAATGTTGTTTAGTAAGCATTTCTTCTGGCAGTTGTCAGTTGTCCTTAGTCAGCTCCACATCCCTGCGCTGGTATGTGTGGGTCACTTGGTGACCTGGATTGGAGAGGTGACCTGAGTTTAAAATAATTTTGCAAAAAGTTACGTAGACCAGTTCTCCAGTCTGGTCTGCAATGTGATCCCACTGCATTTTGCATGAATGACTGGCTTTGCCATTGAAAGCAGTCTAACTTAAGTTATGTGCTCAACAGTATTTGTTGTCAACAATTACAGGACTCCATTTCCAGGCTGGGACAGAACTTAATGTACCAGGACCTAGATTAATGTACCTTTTTGTTTACACTTAGCTAGTGGGTCATTCCCCTTCTCCTCCTCCAGTGCCTTTTTTTGGCCAAAAGCTACATGGTGCAAAGATGCAGGTGTCTAAAACTATAATGAACAATAGCTGGATGAATGTATTAATGTCTACATTGTTTTTACTATCCGGTAGCATTTGCATTGCTTCTGTACAATTAGAAAGACCCGGGGTATCATTTAACCATTATTTGTTTTGCTTTGAAGATCTCATCAGTTCTTTACTTACTGTAAAATATGACTAATTTAAAACAAACAAAAAATCTGTTGTAGGCCTAGAAGTATGTACTTAATTGGCCCATTTTTCTGAGCTACCAACACCGCTTTTACTCATAGGTCCTTTCAAGTGAATCAGAATGTTACCATTGATGTGACTTAGAGCTAGGCTTTGAGTCATTCACCAAATGCAGAGAACTGCCAGAAAGATTTACAATTTGCTACTAACTCCCTTGAATATAGAGCTGATTCAATTAAAGAAAACTACATGTGATTCAACACTTCCCTGTTTATACTCAATAGCACTTCTGCTCAGAGCAGGAAGAATTACACAGATTTCTTCACCACTAGCAGGAAGAGCAGAGATAATTCCTTCCATTAGCATTATGATGAAAAATTGCTCAGGGTGTTTGATCTCAGTATTTTCCTATGGGCTTTTGCAGTTTTTTCACTTTCATAATACCCACTTAGAAGATAGGTCCTTTCTTTATGACGTAAACTTTTTTCATAAGTCTAGTCACTTCTCTTTCTTTATAGTCTCCCAAAGTTTTCCATTTTTTGCAAAGTTTTCATTAAAAAAAAAAGACAAACCTCTTTATTCTTCATGCCTGTGTAGAACCTTTAAGTGCTTTTCTTAGAACAAAAGTCTTTTAAGTACAGTAATATATCAGCAAACTGTAAAGCATTTGACCTATCATGGTGAAATGGCATTTGAAAAATCTTCAAATACACCAAACAAGAAAAACATATGTAACAAAAAATCCCATAAACCTTTGAACTGTAGGCTTTCTTTTGGAAACTTCTGCCTCTGAACATGAAAGAGTAGATCAGACTGTATGTACGTGTAACAAATACAACATTGATTCTCCAAAATGGTATTGAAGACTTATGTCTTCATACAGAAAATAAGTACAGAGTTTAATGGATGTGTTATTGGAAAGGCTAGTTCATGTACATAAATAATAATTCACAGTTTTAAGTATAAACCACATAGTAAGCATGCAGATTTTGGGTATATTAAATACTATATTTCCAATAGATTTCTTATGAAAAAATGGGTACTAGAATTTTTTTTTCTATGGGAAATGGTATATAACCCTAAGGAAAAGATGGTATATTGCTCTGTCAGCTATTAAGACTATTTTGAAATCATCAATAATTGCTCCAAGCATTTGCTTAGACATCTTTAGGTATAACCATGCAGCAGTACCTCTTACAAAAAAGATGATAAAAAAAGTATATAGTTTTAGTTGGAGCTCTTTTTTGTGATTAATTGCATTACGAACTGAGTTTTTAAATTCATATCTTTGGCCAACAGAAGCAACATTTTTTTCTCCAGCTATGGTAGATGCAGACTTTTCCCTTGCAGTTGCCTATAGATTTTGTGCTTCTAATTAAACTACAGCAAAGTTTTCTTCCCTGTTTATAGCATCCTGCCACACTCAGCTCATCCAAGGCTGCTGGAAGACCCAGATCACCAGGTCTCCTGAGACAGGGCTGGTCTGTGGTGCCAGGCTGCTGCTGTGGGGTTTGGATGTTGCCAAAAAGGGAGTGGTGAAGCTCTGCAGCCATTCTGCAAAATGTGCCAGTTACAGCCCATCCATCCAACCATGCTCATAAAGCAGGGAGATGCCTGGACTGAGCTGCAGCTGTGAAGTAGAGGAGCTGGGAAGGGAAGGCTGTACAAAAATAAATGTGTTGCAGGTAGAAAAAGGAGAGGTAATATAGGACCCTTCTAGCAAATGACTGAGAAATCAAGGCAAACATTACCAAAATGTGCTGAGGATTTAAAATTATTGATTTTTCTCTCTTATCCTCTTTATGCTGGGTACTTTTACAAACAGCTTCACAGATGCTTAGTGCTCTATATCCCACCTAACCCAAATGACAAGAGATAGACTACTTTTTTAAGTAATAGCTGAACAGCACCCAGGCTTTGCATAATAAACTCTGAATTTGCAGTTGCTGTTCTGCAGAGTCGTACCTAGGCACTTCCTATGTAACTCTGGAAATACCTGTAACACTACTGAAGCTATAAAAATCTCCAACAAAATTATAAATGCCAAGGAATCTGGCAGTTTGAACCCAAACCTCTCAGGTTTTACCGTGTTGCTCTGACAGGGCGATCCACAGAAACCTGATCTCACTCCTCACACAAGCAACATGGTGAGAACTGCCCTCCCCACCACCCTAAAATCATTGCCCTTAGCACGGGTTTTAGCTATGTTTATCAACAGTGAAGGTATATCTCACCAGAAAGCCTCAACCTCACATTTTAAAGACCCAACAGACACATTTTGCAGTGGAGAGGGATGAACCAAAACAAGGATGGGTTGAAAGGTTGAGGACTGGGAATATTAAGCCAAGGAATTAAAAACAGTAAAGGAAAGAAGGGAAGATTTTGCTTTTACAAACATCCCTGTTTGTGTAACTAGAAATGCAATGAGAATTGCCAATATAGTGAGCTCCTCTTAGTACATGTACTCTTGCTTATTTTTCAGAACTAGACAGGAGTATCTAGCCTCAGTGCTAACAAAAAATTAATATCAATAAATTCATAGAAAGGAAGACATTTTGTCTTTAGTTCACTGCTGTAAGAAGTTTCATTTATTTTTTGTGTCCCCCCTTTAATACATGGCTATTTTCCTGATACCTGAAACCAACCATAAGCCATCGATTAACATTGCCAAAAGGGGGCTGTGAAACACATATGAATAAAGAGATTATTTTTTCATCTACAAATCTGTGGTTTGCAAATTGAAAACAAACTGGGGAGGGATTTGATGGTTATGCGCAAATCCTCAGGGTCAACTGGTCATAGTGCTTTAGAGTGCTCAATTCCAGATTTGTCAGTTTAGAAGAAAAGTGTTGTAGAAAACCTAACCTGTCTCTGATCAAAAGGGAGCTACTGTATTGCCAGAACCATTGCTAGGGAAAAGACCCCACAAAGGTAAGGAAACATATTAGACCATGGTGGTTTGGACAGCTTGTTTTCAACCAATATTATGTTCTTACAAGGAAACACTATATATTTGATGGGATTTATTTAAAGACCACAAGATGGTGCTCATTCAGGTGCTGATGAAAATGTGTTTGAGAGCATACATAAGGTCGTTTAAGGATCGAGAAGTCTGTGCAAAAATCTTGAGACATCTGATACTGGCTTCAGATGAACAGGAACATGGAAGGACCTTTAAGGCTTGTACATACTAAAACCCTTCAGACCAGATCAAGCAAAAAATGCTATTGTTACTAGTCCAGGAAATACAGATTTCTAAAACAAATAGACATTAATTTGTTTACAGAAAGCAAGCTCTATACTCGTTATGGTCAGCAGCATCCAAATGTATTTTATGAGATTGGGTATTTGATGTGTTTCTGTCATGGAGGGAAGGTGACATGCCACAGCCCTTCCCCTATGCTGGCATTTCCTGGAGGTGATGGATTGATTTACTGACATGCTTAATCCCACATACTGAGATGCACATATCAAGAAGCACTGGACCTGCTGTGCAGTTCTGCACTGCCTTTCTGTCTATCCTCAGCAAATTCAATATTTTCAGGGAAGGATTCCTTTTCCTATTGGTGATTTACTGATTTCTGTGCAACATAAACAGTGTTTATACAATAGACTCATTTGGGTATGTGCAGCACTATGGTAAGGGAGGAGACCGAGATGTGCTGGGACATGGAACAGGCTTCCCAGGGAAGTGGTGGAGTCATCATCCCTGGAGGTATTCAAAAAGCATGTAGACAGGGCACTTCATGACATGGTTTAGTGGGCATGGTTGATGGTTAGATTCAATGGTGTTTTCCAACCTAAATGATTCTATGATTCTATTCTATGATTCTATGATGGTGGCTAAGACCAGACTATTGCCGTTTCTCAGAATCTCCCCATCCTGCTAGGAAACATGACAGTGAGAGCAGGTCTTATGAGTGGCAGAATTGCCTGGGTAGCCCAAACACGTCAAGCATTTTGGTGTGATTTTCACTACACTGAAATAATAATCCTATGGCAAATTTTACTGAACTCTCAAGTAATCTCTTTTTTAAACATGGCAAGTAGAGCATACTGTTCTCTGATAGTGGGTCCTATTTTAATGGTTGTGAATTTAAGTGATCTAAATTGAGGTAGGTCTTTAGATATACAATTGTTACTCTTTTTAATCTCCAAAAATTGGTAGAAAATGGTGTTGAAGTGCCCAGAGAAAAACACTGATGCCTTAGACCATAACCCACATTTAAAAGAGTAAGATATAGTTTAGTTATTAGCTTGTTATGAGTATTTTTATGTTACAATAATGTAATTTTTAAATACTTTTCTTATTCAACTTTGTCTTGGAGAGGAAAGAACTGACAATGACGAGAAAAAGGAGGAGGAAAACAAGGTGGCCACAGGACTGCTAGAGCTGCTGTTGCAGGTGGAGTGGAGCCAGGCACAAAGTAAAGCAGCTCTCTGCAAGCTTAGACACCAATCATTGTACACCACAGATACATCTGGCACCCCCAGGTCCCTCGGCTGTCTTTGGGCCAGAGCTGGCATATGCCAGCCTTCCCACAACAGCCTCTGGGGAGAGGAGTCATTGTTTTCTCTCTTTAAAGTATATATTCATGCTGTTACATCCCTCCTGTTTCTTTTTCTTTTAAGGCAACAGTACATTTCTCCTTGTCGTTAGTGGCAAGGGGATTAAAACAAAGATAAAACAGGAGATACATGATATGTCTGCATGTATATATGTGTGTGTGTGTATAGACATATATTTAATTATTTAGATAAATTAGTATCTGGTTTCTCCTTAGTTGGAGATTGAGGTAACCACACTGCTAGACATTCACATAGGCTGGCTGTGTGAAAAAAATATTGTTTTTACACTGTGGTTGAGCACACTTACAGTCCCTAAGCGTGAAGGCTGTCAGAGTGTTTTCCTCTTCATCTGGTTAGTGTTTATCTAAATACTGATTTACATTTAATAAAAAAGATTCCTTTTTTGTCCCAAGGGGAAGGACGGCCAACAGATGGATCACAAAAAAATGTTGTTAACCACTTAAGATGTTTTGACATCTTGCTGAAGATTGCTTCATTATCAGTGAAACAAAATTGCTCTTCTCCTTGTCGAGCAACTAACATTATTTAGAGAAAGTTATTACTATGACAAAGATACTATGAAATGTTTGTTTGAGCTACTGAGATATAGATGTTCTTGAGATGCTTTGGGTGAGGTCATTAGAAAATATGTACTTTTTGCATTTTCATCTCATGTACAATTTCTGTAGATATTTTTACTCAAAGATTAAATCTTCAAATTTTCAGTTCAAAGATTGATTTAATAATAAAAATAAGAGCCCCATCAGGTAGGCCAGATGGAATCTGTTTAGACACCTTGTTCAGATTTTCTTTTGCTTTGGTTTTCTTTTGCCATAAAACCTAAACTTCTACTCTTCAAAGCAGTTTGTAGGATAAAGCAGAATGGATTTCATCAACCTCCTAAATTACACTTTTATTTGATAAGACAACTGGGAAATCAGTAGTCTGTGAAAATTTTAAGATATATTGAAAGACTGGATTTGGCTTCTGTCCTTGCCTAAATAATGGCAATAGTAAGCATCCAGTTCCAACAAAAGCGGTGTAAAGTCACCACAAAATTACAGCTGGAAAATATAAATAAAATAAAATAAGAAAACTAAGAAATAATTTTCAAGTTGTTACAGAAGTAACTGTTCTACAAATTAATAATTGAGGCTCTACCATAAGGTCCTACATAGATAAACAGGTACACAGATAATCTTTTCAGGTCAGTTTTTGTTCTGTAGCCAACAAGTAATATAAAGTTCAATTAATTCTTTGTGTTAATTATTTTCTTTCCTAAATTAACATACTATTAAATGATGATACTTACAATGGAGTCGTATGTACCAATGCTTTTGCAGAAGCTGGGACAAGACATTAGACTGGCTGGAAGACAAGAATTCTGGGAGAATATTTGGTTATGTCTAAGTATGCTTCCCTTGAGCACACAAGGGAAGCAAAGTAAAATGTTCCTAAAACATTCTTGAGAAGTTATGTGAGTGCCCTAAAACAGTTCACAACTGGAGGGTTGTCCCATGTCCTTCATGGGTGCCCTAACCACCAGGTGGTGGGCTGCCTCAGGACAGCTGGGACTCTGTCCTCCCTCTTCTCCCTTGTTTGTTTTGCTCAGAATTTACAAAAAAAGGGACTGTGTATTTCCTCACTAATATGCTGTAACAGTTAGATCTTTATTACAATCTCTAACCACATTGTTGGAAGACACATGTGGTACCACAGGAGAGCTAAAGCATATGTATCAGCTCCTGCTGCCAAACAAAGTTGTTCTTGGCAACAAGTCACTTGCCTGCGAACTGTGATTGAAGCTGCTGTCCAAAGTCAGTGGCCTAAGAGCAGACGGAAACTGCTGAAAAGCTAAAGAGCTAAACTGATGGATCTTGACTTTTTGAAGGACTAGTTGTGTGTCAGAATCTTTGGAAATACCATTTTGTACACTTTCTGTGCAATTCCCAACACCTTCCAGTGAATGATTTTCAGTTCAGTGCTTCTGTGGCTTGAGAGAAGAAATCACCTATGCAAACTGCCAACACTTACTTTGTAGTCTTTCAGCTTCATCCTTAATTTCAAACTGGTTTCACTTTTTCTAAAGCCTTTAGTTCTGTGAGTCTGGAAATGAATCTGCTCAACAAAAAATATTACTTTTTTTTTTAAGTGGATATACTGAGATTTCACTTCCTCCCAAAGCATCCATGATAGATGGATACAGCAAATTTTTCTATGATAGCCACTTTAATATTAACTATCCCTCCAGGACAGCTGCAAAACAAGGTTTATTATCATGGTATTTATTACCTCTCTACCTGAGGGGTCTCAAAGCACTGTGTAAGCTTTGACCCAAGAGTTGTGCACCTAGGTGTAGATGCAGTTTAATTATACGACTTGAATGGACCTGTGAACATGCTTGGGTCAGTTACTGAGTTGAGGTTGTAAGCCTAAAGCACTACTGGAATGGAGGTAATGGTACTGTATCCCCAGTTCCTACTATGCTACAGAAAAGGAATGACAGGGAAATAATTGACAAATCTCAAAACAACAAAGGCTTGTTCTTAACCCCACCCCCTCACCCCCCTTCAAACCCCCAAACCTTATGTCTGTGCAAAATGCAGACTCCTTCTGTGAAGCTTCCCTCGACAGATCTAGACAGCATACATTCTGGTGCGCGTCTTTAGACTGAAGTGTTCAGTAAGGTTCTCCGCAGGTACCAACATGGAGCACTGTACTTTTATACCAGTGACTGTAAAAAAGATGTACTCATTATTGGAGACAAGTTATGGAATTTCTTCACTGAGCCCAGGGAGATACCAAGGTCATACATAGCTTTGTTAAAAAATTATGTTATTATGTCCCTTGGACAATATGAACTGGACTGGATGAACACAATTCTCACATTCTGTGTGTAAGTGATGAATCTAAGCACTGCTCATTTTACTGGATTTTAAAAATTTTCCATGTCTGGATAATTTCCTTAAGAAAATACAGTCTATAGATGAAGCAGCACTGTACTTTAAGTGGCAATACACAAAGGTATATCTATCCCATTCTGGCAAGAGACTGCTTGACAGTGACGATAATCACAGTCTAAAAGCCAGCAGCCACCAATACTCATATTTTATCCATACAACTTAATGTTAGCACTATCAAATCAACCAATTGCAGAGAGAGAGAACTACTTGAATATTTGCTGTTTCTTCTAAGTGCCCTCACTCATAATAGCTTACACGAAAATATGTTAGGTTTTGTGATCCCAGCTGATCCTTGTGTGTTCCTACCATTCTATACATTCCTACTACTAAGGGCCTTGAAAGTGTTGCCCTGCATAAGAATATTTGCAGTGCAATGAAATAAATAAAAGGTTTAATAACTCTTAGTATTATGGCACAAAGCACATTAACATTCATTATACCCTGTTTCTCTCAGTCTCTGTAATTACATAATATTGAATCTATTGCTATTTTATGTGAAAACAGTAGCTAGAGATATTTTACTGTCCTCATCTTAGTCAGTGTGACATTTTATTGGCAAAATCTACTCATACAAAACATTACTTTCTGAAACTAATGCACACAAAATTACCAATCAAGTATATGAAAGAGGAATAGTGACTTCCCTGGTTTTAAATGAAGACTAATATATTTTACATTCTTCATGCTTACTGCTTCGTCTCATTCTGAATGCATGGCTCTGTCATAGTCCCTGAGTGCTCTGAATTTTAAATGAAGCCTTAAAAGCTGATCTACTTTGCTTGTGGTCTGTCACACTCCTCCACAAAGCCAAATCAGCTCACCCTGCAAGCAGAAAAGGGGAATCCTGAGTGGTGCAGTTCATCTCTTGATTGTATGCAGAAACCAGATCTCACCATATAATGTGCATTTTTGTTGCTGTTTGTGTGTTGATATATAAGTACATTAGGGAAAGGTGGGGAGAAGAACTGAGAACTAGACTTAACTAAAGAGGAAAAGCCACGAGAGAATGCATAGAATGAAAAAAAAAATGTCTCTCTGGGTACACGACTGAGAACAGGGGTAGTGTTTCTTCTTCTGGCTAAGTGTAACCCACATAGTGTTTGTAAGCAGCCCCATGAAAGAGAATGGGAAAATGCAAGTAACAATGGGTGAAATTATAAAAATTATAAACTTGTCCCTAGGAAGAAGACAGAAATGCCAAAAAATTATGGGCCAGGGCTGTGTTTAGTATGAAGAAACATAATATTTCTGCTGCTTAGGACAAGCACCCTGGGCCATTCATTGTTTAAACGTTAGTTCCACTGTTTGCGCTGTATGAGGGTTAAGGCTTTGGTAAAAGGTGTCCTTGGCTGGACTGATCACTTGTGTTCAGCTCTTTTTGCTGTAGCTAGATTAAGCCCAGATTGGGTACCTCTGCTTTTCTTCTGTTGCTTGTGTAACTGGATGTTTTATAACATCTCCTGTATTCCTGATATCATAGTGTAGCACAGGACACCTACACTGGATCCATGCAAGGCTGCACCGAAGAAGAAGGTATGTAGACTAGAGGAATAAGCTTGGACAAGCTTGGTCTGACAGTGACACAACCTGTCTTCTCCTGCCTGCAATGTCAATAAAGTTGATGTTCTAAATCTTTCCAAATGTACAGTCTTAT
The DNA here is from genome assembly GCA_013401275.1 of Pandion haliaetus. Lineage (NCBI taxonomy): Eukaryota > Metazoa > Chordata > Aves > Accipitriformes > Pandionidae > Pandion > Pandion haliaetus. The sequence continues at coordinate 55,935 of VYZV01001566.1, read as the reverse complement.
CTCTGATCAGAAGAGGGTGAAAAGAAGGGCAGCCCTTTAACCTGTATTTTCCTTCCTAAAGCTCATCAGAAGGATGAAGCATGGGAACTGCTGCAGGAATGGCGTAGTATGAAAAGTGCATTCTATAAATACAGTAGGAAAGAGAATTATTCTTGAAATATAACACTGATCGTTAGCAATTGGGAAAGATATAAAAGAAAATTAGGATTGTTTCAGTGTTTAAATTCCACTTTCTTAATTTTTAGGAAGAAGAATAAGAAGTCTAAGCAGCTGTTTCAGACTTGCTTCAAAGGAGACAACCTGCCAGGCATTGAAGAGCTGTGGACAGCACAAGTATGGCTTCTGGACTCAGTGCTAAAATACAGCTGGGCATGAAGACATGCCGAACCTCATGTGAACATCACAAAACAGTGGGTCTTGTTCTTCTCTCAAGTAAAAGTGACTGAGAAGCAACTCTGTGACAGTCAGTGAAAATATGTAGAAGGGACAAAAAAATCAGGTCTAGGATAATTTTTGATGGACAAATGCCTTCTGCAAGCTCTCACCCTGTCTGCACTATAATGCGAATCCTGCAGCAGTTCTTTTCAATTATATAGCCAGCTTACAATAATCCTGGTCGATGTTGCCTCTACAAGCAGAAACTGAGCGTGGTAAATGAGACAAGCAGTGACTCTTACTGTTTATTATATTCTGCACATATAGTTAACCTCAGAACTTATGGGCTTTATTATTTTGAGCACAAATCTCTCTTTGGAGGGTAGACTAATATATAGTTCTAATTTACCATTTTCAAAGACACTTTCTTTTAATTCTAGGGATACTTGCAGGAGTGTATATTCAGCTCTGAGAAGTGAGGCTTCTTGAAAACCATGCCCACACACATACATGCACACACGTTTTTAATTGCTTGGTGTTTCTTAAATAAATGTTTCATAAGATTAAGTTCTGCAGAAAAATGAAGCTGCTGTGATGCTCTTGCTGTGCATCCAGAGGCTTTTTCTGACAGTGTATCATTTACAGAGTCCTGAATCCTCATTACTGTGCTCAGCAGGCAATAGGAAATAGCTGCACTGATAGCAATCCTGTTATCTGTTTTAATAAAAACTTGATGTCCTTTCTTTCCCCCTACACTTACAGAATTTTTAAATAATTTATTTTTCTGAATACTACTAGTCACCTAGCAAGCACCTAAATCATATTTTCTTAACCCTTGGAGGAAGGAATAGAACAACTTTACTGTGAATGTGAGCCCAGACTAGACAAGTAGGATGTCTCTAAAATCTTTGACAGTTTATCACAGAGAAAATGTTCATGGGGCATCCTTGGCAAGTACGGGTCCGTCAAATGCTTCACGGTACATTTGGAAAGTGCTAATCAAACACAGCGCAACAAATTAGAATAAAACATATTGTCAAGATTCTTCTTTTTTCTGTCTTTTTTCTTAATTGCAAGTAACAGTTATTAAGAAGCTACTTTTCACAGAATGGCTTTTTTAAATACTCCTGATGTAAGAGTTCATCATTTTGTCAGGACCCATCATATGTATTTTTGACGTGGCTGGACAGGACATGATTGTGTTGACTGAAGTGGTCCACTGCCAAAAATATATGAAAACAGACTCATTATATGTTCCTTTCCTAAACTGTAATTTCGGTAATGTTAGTCATTGAGGAATTGTTGGAAATCAGTTATTAATTTCTGAGGCCTGAAGTGCCACGTGGAGCTCTTTATATGCAAGGAAAGGCAGATCTTTTTTTGCAGCCCATATGCTTTTTCAGTGTGTGAATGTGTTATGCAGAAGTACGTACAATCACTCCCTGATGTGCTTATTTATTCATTCTGATCCAAGTCCTGGTTGGTTTTGATATAGGTGTAATTTCTCAAGCTCAAGTGTATTTACCTTTGATTTATGCTGGTAAATTCACCATGCTGGGTGCTCACAGTCCATTTGCTGCTAGCAAAATTCAGAGAGTGGCTTCATTTACTGTATTTTAAAATAGTAGGATAACATGTAAGCTTTCTGAAGTCCAAAGGGAAAGCTGTCACTGAGTGACCAGGTGCAGAAGTTCATTTCCCATCTTAACCCGAACCATAGCTGAAACAATCAAATCTCATGGCAATGTACAACCAGGGTGAAAATCTCATTAATGAAATCATAGTCATGGACTGATGGGACACCCTTTTTAGGTAAGATTCTTGCAAAATTGGTCTTTTTGAGCAGTATCCCATCTCTACATAGTGATAGAACTGAGAATATGCAAAGAAATTGGAAGCAAATAAATTTAAGGAAACTTTAATTTTGGGATCTAGGTCTGGAGAGTGTTTCTCCATTTGCCCAAACTGCTTTGTGCGTTCCCTTTCCTCATGTTGCTGAGCGCTAGGCAGCAATGAAGCTCTGCTGCAGCCTGTGACCAGCATCTGCCTAATGTCTAGTTTCAGAGTTAGAGATTGAAGACAATGAGAGGTCACTCTAGACTATTCCCAGGAGCTGAATTTTGCCTTCTAGTGTGTTTCCCGGAGCTTTGCTATATTCGGTGCTTCCCACTTAGAATTTTGTCTGCCTAATGAATGATATCACTACAGACGATAGTTCCCATTGTATTATCAACATCTATTTTTTTCACTGATTTACAATGAATAATATTCACTGTGCATTGAAAATAACATAAAGCATCATAGTTCTGGGAGTAATTTATTTCTAAACATGTTTAAAAAATAGATTATTATGGCTATTTTAAAATTGCAGTAATATGAGACGTATATTTTAAAAGCTATCAGATTCCATTGCAGGGCAGAGACATTGATTCCTTGTTCCCTTGATTGGGTCAATTTTTAATGAACGAAGTTGCTTTATTTTTGTTGCAAAACCTTTGGCATTTCATATATTATTGACTGAGCAAGCTGAGCAATTCTGTCACTTGTGTAACATAAGCATTTAATAAAAGTTTCATCAGAAGATTGTGGTAGAGTTTCCTCTTTAAGATATACCTCTGTTCCTGTGAAATCTTACCACTTTCCCAGTTAGACACCAGTAGATTTACACTCAAATAAACATCTGAAAATGACAATTAAACAGATCTCAATAAATTTATAAAAATTATTGCATGCTTTCATCCAACACTTAACTGAAAAAGCATAAACTAAAAATAGTCTTTGTATGAATCATTATTTTGTTTAATCCCTCTTTTGCTTCATGTTGTACCATTTGCAATCTGTTTTATCAAACGTGCACTACAGCAAGAAAGAAGTTTGCTTTCCCAACAACTAGAAGCACATTCAAATGAGAGCAAAAGGAAAATATTGCTATTTTATTGGAATCAGCTCATGTGAATGATTTATCAGAACCAGATTCCATTCTGGGAGTGAATGAAAAGTCCTGATTTCCCCCCCCCACCCCCCCCCCTCCGGAAAAAAAAAAAGAGGAGGGAGAAAACACAGACAACCCTACTTGAAATAAAACAAAGATATTTGTAGGTCTTTACACCTACATTAACTCCTACAAAATCATCAGATAGAATACCTTAAACTTTCACATGAAAACTTCCTTCTAAGGAGGCAGAGGAAAGCAATAGCGTGTATCTAAGACTTGTAAGGAAGCCTTTGCAGCAGTTCTGATGCTACTAATGTGTCAGAGGACTTTATTATTATTCTGTGTTAATGCTCAGAAATGGTCTTGTCTTGGCCTTGTACAGAAAGGGAATTATGAAACAAGCAAAGAAACTCTGAAAAAGACTTTGTGAAAGTCCAGCAAGAGGAGACAACTTTTTTTATATGTGTTCATACACAAGAGGATTTCTTTTTTCAGCTAAAGGATAAGGAGGGCGTCCTCAGAGTTTTAGCCCAAAGAAATTGTCAAGGCTCTAAGAAGTGTCCTTTTAAAGCTGCCTTATTAATGATAGCAGCCTCCAGATAATACACATCAATGACTTCAGCTTAGACAGTTGGGATTTAAACGTTGCACTGCCGCATGTCCTTTTCAAGCAAACTATTCAGATAATAAAGCTTTTCTTTTCTTTTTTCTTTTCTTTTCTTTTCTTTTCTTTTCTTTTCTTTTCTTTTCTTTTCTTTTCTTTTCTTTTCTTTTCTTTTCTTTTCTTTTCTTTTCTTTTCTTTTCTTTTTTCTTTTTTCTTTTTTCTTTTTTCTTTTCTTTTCTTTTCTTTTCTTTGCCTTTCCTTTTCTTTGCCTTTCCTTTTCTCTTTTCTTTTCTTTTCTTTTCTTTCCTTTTCTTTTCTTTTTCT
>VYZV01001566.1:12791-42600 GCA_013401275.1 Pandion haliaetus | reverse complement strand
GAGGAATCTTCCCCCTGAGGAAAGAAGCGGCAACGACGATGTGTGGCGAGCTGGCTCAACCCCCATCCCCTGTTCCCCTGTGCCGCCGGGGGGAGGAGGTAGAAACCATCGGGAGTAGAACTGAGCCGGGAAGGTGGGATTCCCCTGCGCCGCCGGGGGGAGGAGGTAGAAAGCAACAGGAGTGGAACTGAGCCGGGAAGGCGGGAGGGGTGGGGGGAGGTTGTTCTGATGTTTAGTTTCCCTTCCTAATACCCTTGTGTTTTGTTTTTGTTTTGATTTGTAGTAAATTAAATTGATTTTGTTTCTTCCCCAAGTTGAGCCTGTCTTGTGCCCGTGACCATAAGCGGGGAGTGATCCCTCCCAGTCCTTGTCTCGACCCACAAGCCTGCCTTTGTATTTTCTCCTCATCCCAACGTGGCCAGGCGAGGGGGTGGGGGGTGAGCGAGCGGCTTCGTGGTGCTTTGTTACCAACTGAGCTGACCTGAAACCACGACACACACCATTATTAACTTATGTTAAGAACAGCCTGACTGAAGATACTGCTGTGCATCTTCTTCCAGAAAAATGATCGCATTCAGTCAATCTGGACAGTTTGAGGTAAGTTCAGCCTAAACCAATTCTTATCCTATTGTAACTAAAATTGTTCAAAGGGTTTTTGAAAATGTTATCTTCATTATCTCCAATGGCAGTTGATGCACACTTACAAACAAGAAATTCCTGGTCTTGAAATTGAAAGGCAGCTTTATGTTGGAAAGTCTTGACTAATGCTGAAGTCGGCAGAAGGCTGGCAGCTATCCTTTGTGGCAGTGACCTGGCACACAGCTGTGAGATCACCAGCGTCCCTTCTGCTTGCACATGTGGCCTCAACCTTTGGTTTGTTCCTCTGCATCTGAGTTGAAGGAGATGGTGTTGAACTGAGAAGGAAGGTCCATAGCATCTACTCATCAGTGCTTGGACCTAGCACATACACGCACCCATCAAAGATGCTGTGCAGATGTTACAGTCATGACAGCTCAAGCCTTTATACCTGTTGAGAGTAGCTCTTGACACCTGCTATGCTCTGAGGCACGGGATTGCTCCTACAAAGTGACTGTGTATGATCTGCAGCCAGATTATAGCTTGCATGTGGTTTGAGCCCCAGCCCCAGTTACTTCTCTGGACTATTCTGTTTTGTGGTTTTGAATTACACTTTGGCTGATTGCAGAACAGCTATACAATGATACAACTGCCTGAATATCAGAAAGGATCAGTCTGAATGTCATGATTTTAGGGTGGATGAGTGTGGGGGAAAATTTTGGCTTTAATTCAAATACTATGTTATTTTAAAATATGTTATTACACCAAGAGTGGAAGAGTGGAGTAAGTGTAGATCTATTACATACCACAAGTAAGGATATTTAACACAGGCAGAACTGTTTTCTGTACAAAATATAAATGTGCATTATAAAAAATAATCTGTTGTTTAGCAGTTTATAATGTTTTTCTGAACTTGCAACATTCATCCAGAGGAGCAGTCAGAGAACTTTTCATTTTGTGGTCAGCAGCAAGTCACAGCCATTATGTTCTCCTCCAAGGGACTCTCAGTACCATTTATTTAGGTGCCACATGAAATGTATGAATGAAAATATTTTGAAAATTGAAAGACTCTGTTCTTGGTATCAGTTCTCTCTCTGGTTCTTTGGACTTTTCAGTTCTTTGGACAAGCCTTCTCCAAGCTCTGCATGGATGCTTCCACCCAGGGAGACCAAATTAAGTCCTGAACTGTGAGGGCTTACATTCCTTCTAATGCTCTCATTTTTAGCACTTACTTTCTCAACTCAGCACGGTTTAGTATCTATATAAATATCTAATCTGCTTCTGGATCCTGCTGAAGTCTTTGCTCCGGTGATAGGTTGTAGCAGTGAGTGGTCCCAGGGATGGGCTGTACACTGGGGAAGGAGCTTCAGTGATTAGAGGGGTATGTTGGGAGCTGCAAAAAAAGGCAGGCTTTGATTTCCATCTTTGCCAAAAGCTGTACGAATTGGGTTATGTCTTTTAAACTTATTTATAAAAAGATATTTAGAACAATTAAGAATTTTGCTGGGCATGCCTGACTGTTACTGTGAGTACTGGACCCACTTTTTTGGACATGACTCTACCTTTGGACTCCTAAATATCTCCTTTATAAAGCTCTCTTTGACTCTGTGTGATTCCAGCTCTGCCTAACCCACTGAACTGAGTACAACTCACAGTTCCTGAAGCTTTTTCCATCGCACAGTGCAGCCAGTGTAGAAGCTTAGTCCTGGCAGGAGGAGTTCATCTCCTGGCATGACACTGTGTCTGGTCTCACCTGCCCAAATATGTCCCCAAAGTGTGCTGCACCAACAAGGCAGCTGTGGGGCTGCGGGATAAGTCCCCAGCTGCCGGAGGAAGATGGTTCACGGAGGAAAGGCCAAACCAGCCCAGCCTCCAACTTTACCCTGTAACTCCTGATGACATGTTCTCCACATCTCCCTCCCATTCTTGCTGGAGCTGCCCCTCCCCAGCTCCCAGGATGCCTGGGCTGGATCTGTGTGGCCCCTCCTCTGCACTGGTTGCAGGAGCCTGGCAAGGATCTCCCCTGGACTGCATGAAAAAATGTTTTACTTTGCCAGTGCTGAACATGGCACCTGCAAGCAATACCAGGTTTCTTCAGAGAGAAATCATTCAGATTTCCTCCTTCTCGAAAAGGTAATTAGGGGACATTGAAGATACTTTGTATTCAAAAATTTTTATTAATGAAGCCATTAGGAGCTACGGGGCCATAGTAAATAAATATATAAGCAAAATCCCCAGCAGTACTTGGCATAATTCATTTATTTCCCTTTTAAAACTCACCTGTTAACACACTACTTCTTCTTTTAATAGCTTCCATGCTGACACCCTGTATGCCATTCTTTGGCTCCCTGCCATTTTTTACAGGTCTATTCTTCCAAAACAGGGAAAAAAATGTTAATGATGGAATGCCTGAAATGTCCTTAATAGCACCCCAACAGTAATAATAATATGAATCTGGTCCTGAGGACTAGTAATGTACTTCGCTCCCATGGTAATGACATAGTGAACTTCATCTGAGACAATTAGTCAAGATTCTGGGTACCTGTAGGAGGATTTTAAGTAGATGACCTCGTGCAAGCTTATATTATTCTGCATGAAGCACTCGTGAATTTCCTTGAAACTGCTAATAGGAGTTGGGGGAACAACAGACACCAGCACTTCAAGCCTTGTTTAGCTTGAACAGTCACAAAGGACTTATTGTACTTTGTGTCTAATAGGCTTTGGTCTGACAATCTTTAGCCATTAGTGTGCCAATATCCTTCTCCTTCTGCCGTTTTTCATGTTCAGCAATTGCATTAGCTAATAAATTCCATGTTCCCTTGAAATCCCGTCTGTCCAGGCCCAAGTCTGTGATGATTCGGACTATAACATTTTCCTCAAGACCCTCAGTTCTGCATTTAAAAAACATGTAGACCTCTGGAAACCAGCTGCTCTGGAGCTTTATAAACCCTTTCTCTGTATTCTCCAAATCAGCATGACTTAAGGATGCTTTGTATTTTGTTCATTAAAATCAGGGAAGGACAACTCACAGAACATGTCTACTGCTCTTTGATCACCCTCTCACAGCCTGAAAAGTCTGGCCTTCTTTGTTTGACAGAAAAATTCTGAAATGCACAGAAAGGAATATAGAATTTCAAAATACACAAGGCAAGGGTGCACGTATAGAAAGTGAGGGATCGACAGGCTGAGTCTCACTTGCAGAACTAGAAATGCTGAGGCCAGCCACAGAGACAGAGAGCTCTCTTTACATGTTTGCTCTGTTTTATAGCCTGTGGTGTATATCTGTCTTGTGGTTTTGTCTCCCCTGAGTTTATTTAGGTGGAGGTATAAAACTGATGAGTGCTGGAGAAGGTCAGTGTTACATATTCATTTTGGTTTAAATAATTGATGATGTTTCCTGTTTCTGCTTACATTAATTGCTCTCAGGTGTTGCAGAATTGCTCAGTGAGTTGCCTTTTAATTTGTTTCTTTAGAAAAGCAGCACGCTGCTTTTCAGGATACTGTAAGTAATGTGTTCCAGGCAGTACTTTCTAACTGGAGGTTAATAAGGGTGCACCGAATGTGTGTTTAGGTGTATTGCCTCTACACATGAGTGTGTGTGTGTGCGTGCACGTGTGTGTGGGAAGAGAGGAGGATGAGGTGGAAGACTGCAGACACTGAAGAGCCTCAGATGCCTCTGTGCTGATTTTTTTAAAGTATAATTTATGTTCTCCTGATGTTTAAGGCTGTACCTTAAGACTCTGGTCCAGGAAAGCACAGCATACTCAACTGTTGTTGATTTCGGTATAGATGGTATTATTGAACACCTGCAAGGACCTGGATCACAGATAGCATAGTTTTGATTTTTCTAAGAGGCAGGCTTAATTCCATTGTGTAATTTATCTGCTTTGCTACAGAAACAAGAAGAAAATAAGATTTACAAGCCTACATTACCTGAAATTCAAGCAAAATTGTTTTATGGGTATCCTGCCTACAGAATAACAGTACTATATAATTCGTTTCTCCTTCCTTACTCTGTCTTTTCATATGCAAATACAGAGTTTCTACAGTTTATAATTGACATGCCAGTGAGGTTCAAAATGTGCTGGAGGTACACTTTGTGAGTGAAATTATATGACATGATTTGATTAAAACAACTACATCTGTGTTGTGCTGCTATCTTGGGCCTGAGCTTTCACTGCATCTAAACTTCCTGGCAATCCAGAGAGCCTTGAGTTTTAGCTGAGTCTGAAGTGACATAAGCCAACCAGTTTATCTGGCAATGAAAATCAAATGACGGTGGGGGATAGCTTGAACACAAGTCATGTCCCACCAGGCAGTCTGGATGGGTGTTTTTCAGTTTTATCTGAACCGTTCAAGGACAAGGAAAGCCCTTCCATTCGGGGTAATGCCTACTGACTACACCTATTGAAATTTACATTACTGATTCACTTTTGTATGGGACAGCTTATTGGCTCATGACCTTTGCAAATATTTCATGATTTCTGGAGGATCAAGTTGGATGCCATCCTACTGTTTTCATTTTTCTATGCTGGCAAATAATCTACCTGCTGGCTTTTAGTTTCTTTATTGTGTCATTGTAGTATGATGAGACTAGCCCTATTTTTCAGTGTTCCTGAAGGAATAAATACGGTTCACTGTTTTGTCTGTCATTTCTTGTTGCTCTATCCATACATTTTTCAGGAGTCTTTAGAGCTTTCCTTTCCCTGTGGCCACCATTCTCCCTGCCTGTGGCTTAGAAAAGGATGCTGACTTGGCCCAAGAAAACAGCATGTTGAAATATCTGAAGAGCCAGACACCAGTTATATGTTAGTGTTGATAAATCAGCCCTAGTAGCCCACCATGTCCTGGTTTACAACCTAGTAGCATCTGCTGCATATCTGATCATGGACATTTCCCTCAGGTGGGTAGCAGATTCGAGTATGAATCTCACACTCCTGCATCGCTAAAAAATTGTTTTTGTCAAGAAAATGTCTGATGTGGTAGGACGCATCTCCCATGCCCACTACAGAGGAGTAGAACAAAATCTGTAATCACTTGCTGAGTGACAGGGCTCAGGAGGGGCACAGGCTGGAGCACAATAGCTTTCCTGGGCTAAAGAAAAAAATTTAAAAAAAGAAAAAGAAGGCAACTTTCTAGACAGGGTGACTGCAGTGTTTACTATTGCACCATGCGGGATGAAGGCCACAGTAGACATCATCTCTCTATCTTCCCGCACCCAAGCCCATGGCATGCCAGAAGGGCTTGCCATGTGGGACTGCAATAACCAGCACACCTGGTCTGCTCTTGCAATCTCTTGTTACAAACGCATAAGAGGGAACTAGCATGTACAAGTTTGGTCTTGCAATTTGATTCCCTCTGCCTAAAATCAAAAGCGTGTGCTTACAGTGTGGATGTGACTTTCCTAAATCCCATGAGCTTGAACTTAAAATCAGTCATCCACACCAAAGGCAGTAGAAATGCAAGGGTCCAGGCTCTGAATCGGGTGAGCCGCCATAGTTGCATGTTCCTTGCATATATAACCTGGGAGTATTTCTGAACCAGAATTTGTATATGGACATGATATGGACTGAATGTTATTCAGAACAGGAAATGTGACAATATATGTTTGTAGTGTGTGAGTTTTTCCAAAAAAATGACCTATATTTTAAAGTAGACAGCTGGTAAATTCTTACCTCTCCACCTTCAAAATAAAAGCTCTTTTTATGTCAAGGAATTGAAGTAGTTGGGTTTTGACCCTGAGTCATTTCCTTGATGTGACAGAGATGTGTATGTTTGGTCCAGCTACTAAAATATGCCATGCAGACGCAAGCTTCCCACAGTGTGTCATTTTGACCTTGTACCTCCTAGCCAAAGTCTTTTGGTTTTGTATTTCCCTGGCAGGACAATCCTTGACTGCTGGCAAATGCACTGACTTGGTGCTTTTCTCCTGCCACCTTTGCCAGTGTGTGAGGAAGTCCCAAGGATGAAGTTGGTAGTGATGCCAACTGCCCACCGCTGGGAGGAAGGCTGTAGCCAACCCAGCTGCTCTCACAGGGTGTGCGCAACATCTCCTATCCCTGTAAGGGCAATTTCGTCCCCTCCAGCTGTGGGAGAGAATGCTAGCCTGATCCTTGCCATATATTTTTATATCTGTATCATCTACTATGTCTGAATATCCACCCAAACACAGACCACAAGTCAATAAGCCCAGCTGTTTGGTATTATTTACATTATACTGGCATTTCTGCTGACCTAAAGAGCAAAAGAAAATAACAGGGCATATTTGAGGCTTAATAAAACATTGCAGTAGGGAGTCCTTTCTGAGCCATTACAAGCGTTTGCTGGAAGTGCATTTGCTGATTTAACAAACTGGTTAGGACAAATGTTTAACATGCTGTTGTAATGATATTCAGATGCTTTTCTTAGTATTTGTTGATCTGCGAAAATGTGTCCTTGCCCAATTGTGCTAGAGTGGGATAAAATAAATAAATAAATGCAATGTGATGCGTTTGCACAAAAGCAGAGCAGTGACTGCCCCTGACAGATGGAAAAAAAGTCAATATGATGTCTGAGACAGCCTAGGCTCTGCACTGCAGAATAAATTACATGATTCGCTGAATGCCTGGGCTTCACACAGACATACACAAAATTGGAAAGATAAAAGCTTGCATTGGCTTCAGATGATATTTACTGCTTGATGGATTTACTAGCAGCCCCAGTACAGTCATACTGTATTGAATTATTGGCCTCTATTTAGCTGTGTGTCCATCGAAGCTTGAGTGTCCATTTAAGCATAAGTGAGCTGGAGCCCTGCCAAGGCTTTTTGAAGCTTTGTGTACAGAAGAAGATGCAAGCTAATGGCTACTAGCTTGAATAACAGGGAACTTAAGGATGCTGGGGGTAGACAACAAAGGATGAGGTGCATTCTTATCAATATTAATGCCAACATAAATATTAATACAGGCTGCCCGGCACATCATTTTTGAATGATTCTTGTTTTCTTTGTATTTTAACACAAATGGCTAGAAATGACTATGATTTCTCTCCCTCTCTTTCTCTTTCAGAAGGGGGAGTTTAAGAAATACCATTAGCTTTACAGCTATCCATTGTCGCAGCAGCAGGATTTCTACGGGGCAAAGGACGCAAATGAAATGCTAGCTTTAAGTATACTGCCACCAATAAAATATCTGATTAGAATAGTAATATACTGTACAAAGCTATTGTTATGGATTCATTATTATACTGTACCAAGGCATTTCACTTAAGGAGTAGCAGTTCATTTACAGTGAGTCCCATGAGATGGTCACAGCGTTGCTGTAGCTACAGCATAGGGAAGGCAGGCTGAGTGCTTAGCTGCTTAACGCATTGGCTTGTGCTTCAAGAAGCCTGGGGCTCCGTTTTTGGCCTGGCCCTCGCACATGATGAGTTTAGCTTGTGTAATGGTTCAGCACGCTGAGGGAGGGGGACTGCCTCTGAGAAACGGCTGTCAATTGCAATGCTGCTGGCAGACGGTTTATCCAGTTAACTACACTTCAGTAAAAGGAAAATGACCCTGAGACCGCATTGTGCTGATCAGCTGGATTGGCAACAAAAAATGAGCAGGGTTTTGCTCCAGGTGAATTAGTTGCAGTGGCAGTGTGAAGGAAAGACGATGAAGAACGATGTGCCTGTGGGAGCAAGGAGGCACACAGACTGGAGAAGGACGAGATGTTATTTTGAGACATGAATAAAATGCATCACAAATCTTCCATCATCTTACAGATAAAATGTTCATGTCGAGGACTCTGACTCATGGTCTCTGGCAAGCTGTAATGGGGATATTTACAAGGTTATCACTCTCAGCTGTCCCTTTGTGCCTCTGCCAAAGGTTACTGCCTGAAGTGGGCATGGCAGATGTGAATATGCACTGGCTCCTCAGCTGCCCCAGTTCAAAGCCCACATTCTAGCACAAGCCATAGCAGCAGAAAATGCCTCAGCTGAATCCAGTAGAGATAGTCAGAGCCCACAGTTTTGTCCATTTGCTTCTGAAGGAAGCTTGGTGTTAAGCAGCTATTTTCTCTGAATTTTCAGGAATAATGGTAATAAAATTACAGACTTCTGGACTTTACCAATAAAGACTGATTATCACTGAATAGAAAAGAGAGGTAATGGATCCAGTTGCTGCCTGATAAAGTGACACAGAGGGAGGTTTAGAATGAAAGATGTCTTGATCTGGCATTCTGATAGTTTTGTTTCCTCACCTCCACCTTCCTCTGAAATAGCTCCTTGCTAAAAATAAAACTAAGCTGACCACCTCTCTGGTGGCAGAGGGGGTGATCCCTCTAGACGTTCGTGTGTTTGAGTCACATGTGCAGAGCTAAATCAAAAGTCGCTTGAAACTCAGGTAAGGAGAAAAATGTCTTGTATTTCAAAAAGGCTTTGGACGTGTATCTTTTGTAGTGCGAAGGAACACGTTGCAACTTGCTATTGTAACTACCTCTCTGACACTGCTACTTACTGCCAAAGCACTTTCATCTGGAACTGGTACCTCAATTTCTCCCATTTTCTCTGCTTTGGACTGAAAAGCTTTGATTTACGTTATGTCATTGGACTTGTTAAAAGTTAGTTACCATGGCAAATGAGGTCTGAACAGGCCCTCTGGCTTTAGGTGCTGTGAAGCAAAGATACATTGATGCTTATGCACCACAGCTTGACGTTCACTATGAGCTTTTCAACTGGCCGATATGAAATGGCATTGCCTTCATGTCTTCTGTCATACCAAGACCCGTTAACAGATTCCAAGAAGGATCAATGTCAAGACAGAATGACAACTACTGAATTTCACCTCAAAAAAAATATATTTTTCACATTCTTAGCTGATAGCAGGACTCATGAGAATGCCTGTTTAATTAATTTCTAATAGGGTTGGAAGTATATAACCACTGGTAACATAATAAAATAACAAGGAATTCTCCAAGTTATACATTATGATGCAGCAGAATCATGCCTGTTTCTCATTTATGTTACTGTCTCCTTACATTTTTCAGCAGAATTAAAGAGCTGCAGAGAGGTATAAGTTTAATGAGCATCCTGGCTAAGGTTTTCTTGCTTGCCCAGTGCCAAATCCCTCTCTTCTTTGCAATATACAAGAAGGGGAAATGCGGCTGTTGTGTCTTGGTCCAAATGTCCATGACTTCTCTAATGCTTCAAGGTGAAATGTCAGTTTCCTGCCTTCTGGAGTGCCTGAATGTAGATGTTCCCAGATTTAATGCATGCAATTTATTCTAATTCTCTTTTTTAAAAAATTCAAAATATATTTCACTCATGAGGGAAAAAAAAAATCAAAAGAAAGTCCCAAGCAAATGTAAAGCAGCATATTAATGAAGCAAGTCTAATTGCTGTGAAAAGAATAGTTATCTGGGTTCCAAGATTAGTTACATGTGCTCTGGTTAATAAAATGAAAACCTTGCATATTTGAAAGTCCTTTGTCTCATCCAGCTGTTTCCAGTTTTTCTGTCATTCAGTGTTGTGGAATACTGTGTCTAATATCCCTTGGAAGGCAGTGGGTGTCTTTTCACAAAACACTGTGTTTGCACAGTTTAATACTCCTTTATTCCCTATGCTGTAAAAAATAAACTCTGTGGTACCAACATTCCCTACTTCTAAGCCCACTTACCCTTTCTCACTAATAAACATTAATAAGCAATTGAAAATTAATTGTAACAGTTTAGTCTGAAAACCTTTGTTTGTCTTGGCTGGAGCTTCTTTTAGTTCTGTGGAATATAGTTTAGTCACTTTTTGGAATGAAAAGAAAAAAACCCCATTGTTTTGCCTGTGTTAAATAAATTCTACTGAACTTCCTTCTGAGAAATTAGCACTCCATATGTCACAGGGCAGAAATAATATGTGGATTTCTTAATGAGAAAAGTATGTTTTACCACCCCTGTGAACAGTGACCAAGGACCACAAGACCTTGAAAAAGCATAGTTCATTTCACAATCAGCAGGGTTTTCTGGTTTACCTGGAAACTCATTCAGCATTGGGCAGACCTTATCTCAGGACTGAAAGGGACTTTCCAAGTAAGTACTATGCATGCATGAACATTTTAAATGAGTGCAAGGACTCTCCTTCACCCTTTCATGAAACATTTGTTGATCCTAGGCAGTACGGGAGACAAAGCTACTAAATATGAATGCAGAGTGTCAAGAGCAAAGTTTCCTGCTTCTTCTAGCAGTATTTCTTGGTATCACTTGCACACATGTTTATAGCTTGCCAAATATGTCTTCAGGAAAAAAATTTCCCAAGGTCATACTGGCAGGCCTACTGCAGTTATTTTGTCTTCCTCTGTGGCATAATCTGTCTTCTAAAGTCATCTGGTAATTTCCACATTTCCTGCTATTTCATGGATTTAGTACATTAAAAGTGTCGTTGTTCTTTTCTGCTTCATTTCCTGTGACACTTTATAGCTTCTGTGGCTTTGGTTTTGTACTAAAGGTTTTAATTTTGCTGTGGGGCATTGGAAAGTTTTTTATGGCTGGCGGAGCATGTGGGAGACGTGGGGCTGGGGCTCTGTGGACCCTTTTGATGACTGGCTGGTCGCACGACTGTTCGCCTTTGCAAGGGGCTGGAGGTCACAGCTCAGGCAGCCTCCGCAAGTCCCACACTCCAGTGTTCACTTCCAGGAATTCCCTCTGAGCTCTCCCCAGTGTGGTTCCCTCATTCCAAGCACCTTCCCCACAAGCAGCCTGCTTTTCTGCCTGTAACCTGTTGATCTTGCCCGCTCACACACCCACCTCCTCTCCTGGCAGCCAGCAAAAAAAGCAAGGTTTATGAGGAGTGTAAGTCTCCAGCAGATTTCCCAAGTGACACCACTATCTAAAGAACCCTCCCCAAATAATATGTCTGATGATATAAAGAAGGAAACACTGCAGGTTAATAAATCCCTAAAGTATGCTTAGGGAAAAACAAGCTATTAAACTGAGCTGGTTTCCCAGGTGGGCTAGAGATAGGATAATCATGAAGGTTTTCTATGATTTGGGAATTGAGTAACATATTCCTGAAGTAGAATTCCCCTGTTATATATGATTATGATCTTTCCTATTGACAAATACACAAAATTTTTATAAAGCTCCTCAGGTTTCAGAATATGTGAATTATGTAAGCAAAATACAGACTTTACAGCTGGATATTCAGATACAGACATGAGCCACAAATATTATATTTTGCCACATAGTGCCAATTGAGTGTACCTTATATTGCATTCAGCATATGGTAACTGAAGTCCTGTCATGTAAGTGATGTGAGTTCTGAAACAAGAAGGTAAGAAGAAGAATGAATGACTTGTTCCCAACTGGCAAAAAGGGATGATGGCACTTAAGTTTTTCATTAATAAGCTGGTAGAGGTGGTTGATACTATGGTGGAAGTATGCACAGTACATGGCACAAGTGCTGAGGTGATTCTCTGGTGAAGGAAACTGTAAAGACCTTCATAATACCATAACAAAAAGGGGCAACTAGTAACAAATTAAATGCAAGACAACCCTTTATGGTGGAAGGAGCATTTTAAACTGCTGGTGGCTTCTGCATTGGTAGCTGCTTCTGAAAAGACAACGTGGGCTTCACTGTGAGCAGCTCAGTGAAGCTGCCCGTTCAAAGTGCACACTTGCAGTCATAAAAGTAAGTAAGAGCTCTGTATAGACTAAATTTGCTTCTGTGGCTGCTAGCCCACAGAGGCTGTCCAAGACCAGTGAACTATGCAACCATAGAACTGGCGAACTGAGCTAAGTATTATATCCTCTCCAGAAGGGCCTAAAATAATGCCCTGGTGTGTAGGGAATGCCCATACCATGGCCAGATGTCATAAATCATATCAAGCTGTATAGCAATCAAGTTTCTAGTGCTGATGTGTAAGCTATTGCTGATCACTTTAACCTGTAGAATCCATATATGGGGAACAGATTTTCCTAAGCTAATTGCAATGTTTTTTACCACATGCCTTGCAAGTGCCTTCCGAAGGGAAGGTGCACTTTGAGAGGCCAGGGGCTCATAAAGGATTAGTGACTGGACAATCTCTGTAGCTGTGTCCTAAAAGACTTATAAACAGGACTAAAAGTTCATCTTCTGCTCCAACAGTCAAAGGAAAGATGACTGAATGAAACAGCTTGATCAGAGAGGAAGCCACAAGGATTCTGCTTTTTAAGCTCTTTGGCTGTGGGGGCAGGCTCTGGGAAGAGTATTGCTGCTGGGGAGTACATGGGCAAGGTTCACTACACACACCTTTGCTTGGAGGAAGACTTATGCCTGTTATGAGGAAGGACATTCGTATATGCAGTTTGGGTCTTATTTTGTGAATACAGCCCTGTAACAAATATCTCAAAATGGTGCTGAGGAAAAATATGCTGACAAAACTGATATTGCCTCTACAAATGCAAGTGCTGGGTGGCTGCAGTTGCAGTGGCCACAAGGAAGCTTCTGCCCGACTGTTAGTAGACCTCCAAAGGCATCTCTGTGACCAGGGGACCAAGTTCCTGCCAAATGTCAAGTTTCTGTGGTACTTTAGTCTCCAGCATACTAATTCTGTTTCTACAAAAAGTTACAGCAATGCAATTAAAATGGGCAGAATGTAGTTTTTTGCTTCAGCTCTTCAAAATAGCCAAGCCAGCTTCACTCAAACTGCCAAAAACGTTTTTTCCCTTCAACCTTTCTGGATGTAGACTGTATGCAGCTCTTGCTATCTGTGTTGCTTTACATTTTCTCTTGTGATCGTTTAATCACGTAACACACAGAGTAGGTATATAAAAGGCGAAGAATGAATTCATTGTGAGTTTTTGGAATAGGTTTTTCAGTAAGCATATTGTATATAGGGTAGCTTCCTTCCCAGTGTAATTGCAGTTATATTTTTAAATAATTAAATCTATCACCCCAGAGAAAATAGTAAATACATTAGTTCAAAGCAAACCCAAATGCTCTAATACATATAAAAAAGAAATATGAACAAAAGAAATACGTCATGTATCACTAGTCTTTCCAACTGAACCCTTTCCAAAGTAAATAAAAAATCTTACTGAAATTGTTTCTAGTTATCATGATCTCACTGGGAAACGAAAGGATTTTCTTCAATAGCCTGTTATAACTCAGTCATTATACCACAGTGAGGTAATTTGCTAAAACAGCTGCCTCTGATGAGCAAACCTTTCCATCTGGCAGAACCCAAACAGACACAAACAAACTCATGTCAGTTTTTCTTACCAAAATATAAAATCAAAATAAGCTCTTTCTGCTCTGATGGGATGGGTCTTTGAACTGCAGGAACCAAGGCTTGTTTCTTTTTTGATGCCCTTCTCTTACCCTCATACTCACAGACTTGGCCCTGGCTGCAAGAGTGTTGATATCATGCCACCTTTGAGATGGATTACAGCATAACTGGGAATGTGTTTGCAATATAAACCTTCCACCAAGGAACCAGACAAAATTAACAGTTGTTGGAACTTGTTAGCTTTAGGGAGACAGCACTTATGGATAGTTTGTTTTCATAGTTGTTTTTTTTTCTTTAAAGACTTCTTTTTTTTAATGTGCTAAGGAAAATTCCACTGTTTCTCAGTAAAACTGAGGTACTGCTGCATGCACAAACTCCTAGCTATACAGACTACACTTTTCACAAAGAATCAACAAAGAAAAAGACTGACATAGCTATTGCACTCTCAGGAGACTTGTATAGAGCTGTAATCTCTAAAAGTAATACTGAATGTGACCTGGCTTTCTGTTGATTGTTTTTCTTTAAATGATATGAATATTGCTGGTTTTCCATAACCATTTAGGGTCAGATAGGATAACCAAATTTTCTTTGTATTTTTTTAAACCACACACATTTTTTCTTCTGTAAATCTTAACAGTATATGTATAATAAATGAGCATATGTATTTCATATGAGCATTTTAATTAGTCATTAGAAAAGTCTTTGCAATATATTGTCAGGACAGAATTCATATTCAAAAAGGCATTTCAGTTTGTTAGCTTTTCTTCTTAATGGAAAATGTTGTAAACAAAGTTTAAAAACATGTTTAATAAAATTAGTGATGGGATGAATTCCTCTGTCTAAATATTTTCTCAGCCAAAGGCCTGATATATTTTGTGTGAAGTCAGTGGAAAGTTTCCCACTGGCTTCAACAGAAGTTACATCAAGCACCAAATATGGAAAACTTGGATCCATGCGTAGGTCTGTATCCAAGTATTGCACTTGGGTCCCATTTCTGTAATAACTGGTGCCAAAATGTTAATTCTAGAAAGTCTTAAACTTTCAGGAAGTTCAGCTTGGGATTCAGAAGTATCTCTGCACACTCTTAATTCTCTGGGAAGGAAATCTACACCTATGGAAGTGGTTTTCCCAGTACACAGCATTATCAATGTGCTTAAAATGTTGTTACCCTCACTAGCAGACTAGTGAATATAACAAGGTCCCTCGACACCGCAGTGATGAAACCACAGGACCAGTAAGGCAAAAAAAGATCAAAGAAGTACTTTGTGGAAAAATCTGCCCTGTGATAACATGCTGTGCACCTCATTCTGCACACTCTCTACAGAGCCTGCAGGATTTGGCCACAGTCTATGAACTCTGCCTTGCAGAGTACTTGGAATCTCAGAAATTTAGTAAGTGACCATTAATAAAGTCACAGTTCTGTCTAGAATTGTACAAACCCTTGTGCTATAAAATCATATCAGCACTTTGGGAGAAAGGGTATTATGAACTTGTAATATCAACATATTTAATGTTCTCCTTGACTGCTGGATGTAATCTAAATTTAATGTACAATATGGCAAGGTTGTGATAATAGGCATTGTCCAAAAGTATTGGTTGCCTCTTGTGTCTCTTTCACCCATATGCTGTGTATTACTGGTAATGGGAATATATGATTGAAAGCAAATTTGTCTGTCAGTGGTCTTAGCCTTGTGCCAGCTGTAGTTAATGAGAAAGTTTCTTTTGACTTCAAAAGGAAAACCACTGTCAAATACAGGAAACACAGTAGTAAGATCTAATAGTTAATTATAAAGAAGAAAGGTAAGAAAGAAGGCTCTGCCAATCAGACTACTGCTGGGAGTGTTACGAAACTTGTTTTGCAAAAATAAACCCTTCTCTTTAAACACAAACACAGCTAGAAAAGATTAAAAAGCAAATATTGTGTTTACTGACATTTAAGGTGCCGAGATCTAACTGTACACCTGGTTGTTGGGTTCATTTCCTTTCATCTACTTATATTCCAGCTCCAGCTATTCTATATTCATTTACCTGGGTATTATTTTTACACCAGTTGTATCACTCTTTAGTAAATCATGTTGAGAAAAGCTAAATTCAATTCATATATTTTACAAAGAGCTTTTTGTAGACAACAGACGTGTGAGAATGGGACAGATCGGTATGTAGAGAAAATTACCTGACACAACCATTTTGTGAGTCTTAAAGGTGCTTGTTTTAACTAATAAAATTATTTTAAAAGTCCATAGGTGAAATTAGTGTTATGCAAAGAACAAATGGTGGCACTGGGCAATATCCTCTGCTAATATTTGATGTTCTGATTTATATTAGCTGCAATAAATAGCAATAATTACACTGCATCTTAATTTTGCTTTAAATTTTTCAAATACATCTGTGGTCAAGGTTAAAGGAACTAGTTTGCAGCAGGTTTCTTACATATTTCAACAGTAGCAATAATGTAGCTACTACATGCACATCTGTATGTCATTTTATGCATATGGATTTGATTTTATATTTGTTACAGTAGATAGCCTGCAGCATCCTAATTTTTATGCAAAGGTTATCATTGCCCCCAGATGCTGGTGAGGAAGAGAGGAAATACTCTGCTAGCCTTAATATTTTTCAAAAAATTCCCTGGTTTGTGAGAGAGGTGCTGATTTCATCCACTTCCAGATAACTGTTAGGCTTCCCTTCTCTTCCGTAATGGGTTAGAAGATTGCTTTGGAAGAAACTAAGTTTTGACAAAAATAATATACTTATGACCTAGCTCCTGCCTGACTAACATGATGGACCTTGTTTTGGTCTTGCTAGCTTTGCCAAAAGAAGGTAGGTCGTTGTTCTTTATCAGACAGAGTTATGAAAAAGAGAAGTTATATGTTGTAATTGCTTATGGACATCAACTTTCCCTCTTCATAGCCATAATCAAGGCCTTTCTTCTTCTTCTTTTTTTTTTTTTTTTCTGTTGGCAGGGTCACAGTGACAGAAGGAGAAATGATGCAAGGGGATCTGTACCTGCATCTTTGCTGGATCTCCCTACCCTTGAGAAGCTGGCCATCATACCTACCAGCAATTGTGGAGAGGAGGCGAGCCCTGAAACCTCCACAGCTGTATGCTCAGTTCCCATAAAGGTGGCTTGAAAAGGACAACCTGTTCCTTTATTTGCGTCCAAACAATTCAGCCATATTTTTCAGGTTAGCCTTGAACCTGTTGTTGGAATCCTGACACTTGTTTGATTTTAACATCCCTAACAGCAGACAGGAGCCTGTTAGAAACACAGACAATGAGGAGGGTTTGTTGATTCAGAAAGAAATCCCAATTATTCTTTTTCTGAGGCAAGTGAATTCTGATATAATTATACTGCTCTTTTTCCTGATAATATTTACAGCTGTGATAGAGAGTTCTGTAAAGTACCTTAGAGTTTTTGAAGAAAACACAAGATAAAATCTAAGTGGAAAAGTTTAAAATTCTCTTTGCTGTGGTCTGAACTCACAACTAGACTTTCTTTTTACTTTCCTTACACTTTGTTATTTATATCACTGTGTTAACTTTATTTAACTTTTCTTGACATTAGAAATAGACTCAGCATTCCCATTTTGAATTCAAATTTGAAACACCCCAAAGTTCAAAGAAGTTCAATACTGGGAGTTTTGTTTTGGCCTCTTAAAAAGAACAAAATTCAGACCTGGCTTTAAGTTCTGACATACCTAGTAGTTAGGTATTGCTTTTGGCCCAGATCCTTTTCTACTTATGATGTAGCTACAGGGTTTGTGTTTCTAGAGCTTTACATTCTTATGACTATATACTGTTTACAAGATGTTATTATTATGATCTGTAAGTGATTGTGCAAGGGAGGGGACATATCATGTCTACATTTTGTTTATATAATACCTGTAAATATTTGGCAGCCTTTGTGAAGGAGTGGCTATCCTTCAACCAAAAATGTTTTTACGCAGTGTGTCTATTCATCTTTTGAAAGTCAAGCTTGCAGCATTCTTGCAGAGGAAATTCCTCTGGAAGTGTGTTTGTAACAGTACAGCTTCCTTAGTGTTGGTCAATGTAGCTGGGTGGGAGTGAGCACATCACAAAATCATCAGAGCCAGGAGGTGAAATCTATTTTCCAGAAAACCTTTATTACAGAATTTGTCAGTGAGCACCAGACAGAGTACAAGACCTCCCAGAAACCTGCCTTCCCCTCTCCCAGTAGCTCTCAGAGCACAGTGGTCACCTGCTGCACCCCTCAGCCCCAACAAGAGTGGAATCTGTTTCGGTGTGGTGAGGATACACACATCTTGGAAAAATGTGTACCTTTTTTTTTTCTTGTGCCCGAAGATCAACCAGGTGATGTAGAGGTCAACAGTGAATATGTGGTAATTTAAAAATTATTAGTAGCACTTTCAGCTGTGACTTCAAGACTGAAAACTACTTGGCACACAGAGCAATTTTATTGGCTGTTTAAACATTTTTAAAATGTAAAATAATATATAAGCCTTGCTATGCTACACAGTATCCTATATCATAGAATCATGGAATCATATAGGTTGGAAAAGACCCTTAAGATCATCAAGTCCAACCGTTAACCTAACACTGCCAAGTCCACCACTAATCCATGTCCCTAAGCGCCACATCTACAAGTCTTGTAAATACCTCCAGGAATGGTGACTCCACCACTTCCCTGGGCAGCCTGTTCCAATGATTGACAACACTTTTGATGAAGAAATTTTTCCTAACACCCAATCTAAACCTCTCCTGGTGCAACTTGGGGCCCTTTGCTCTCATCTTATTGCTTGTTACTTGACAGAGGAGACCAGCACCCACCTCACTACAACCTCCTTTCGGGTAGCTGTACAGAGCGNTTCTGATACAGGCCAGGATGTCATTGGCCTTCTTGGCCACCCGGGAACACTGCTGGCTCATGTTTAGCCGGCTGTCAACCAGCACCCCCAGGTCTTTTTCTGCCAGGCAGCTTTCCAGCCACTTCCCCAAGCCTGTAGCGTTGCATGGGGTTGTTGTGACACAAGCGCAGGCCTCGGCACTTGGCCTTGTTGAACCTCATGCAACTGGCCTTGGCCCAACGATCCAGCCTGTCCAGATCCCTCTGCAGAGACTTCCTTCCCTCAGGCAGACCAACACTCCCACCCAACTTGGTGTTTTCAAACTTACTGAGAGTGCACTCAATCGCCTCATCCAGATCATTGACAAAGGTATTAAAGAGAACTGGCCCCAGTTCTGAGCCCTGGGAACACCACTTGTGACCAGCCACCAACTGCATTTAACTCCATTCACCACAACTCTTTGGGCCCGGCCATTCAGACAGTTTTTTACCCAGCAAAGAGTACACCTGTCCAAGCCATCAGCCCTCCTTGTGTTGTTCATGTATTTATAGAAAAATTTTTTATTGTCTTTTACAGCAGTAGCCAGACTCAGTTGTAGCTGGGCTTTGGCCCTTCTATTTTTCTCCCTGCATAACCTCACAGCATCCTTGTAGTCCTGAGTGGCCTGCCCCTTCTGCCAAAGGTCACAAACTCTCCTTGTTTTCCTGAGTTCCAGCCAAAGCTCTCTGTTCAGCCAGGCCAGTCTTCTTCCCCGCTGGTTTGTCTTTCAGCACATGGGGACGGTCTGCTCCTGTGCCCTGAAGATTTTCTTCTTGAAGAAAGTCCAGTCTTCCTGGACTCTTTTGCCCTTCAGGACTGCCTCCCAAGGGACTCTGTCAAGCAGGCCCCTAAACAGGCCAAAGTCTGCCCTCCAGAAGTCCAAGGTGGCAGTTCTACTGACCCCTCTCCTTACTACTCCTGAGAACTGAAAATTCTATCATTTCATTATTGTTATGCCCAAGACGGCCTCCAGCCATCACATCACCCACAAGTCCTTCTCTGTTTGCAAACAACAGGTCCAGCGGGGTGCCTTCCCTAGTTGGTCACTCACCAGCTGTGTCAGGAAGTTATGTTCCACATACTCTAGGAACCTCCTAGACTGTCTTCTCTGCTGTATTGTATTTCCAGCAGATACCTGTTAAGTTGAAGTCCTCCGTGAGAAAAAGGGCTAGCAATTGTGAGACTTCTCCCAGCTGCTTATAGACTATTTCATCTGCCTCTTCATTCTGGTTGGGTGGTATATAACAGACTCCTACCATGATATCTGCCTTGTTAGTGGTCAGCTTTCTTTTAATCAGATTCTAAAATATTAATTTTCTGAAGAATAACACTACTTAATTATAAGAGCTTTAATAAACCAAATCTGTTGGTTGTGGATGTCTTGGGATAATAAAATCCTCAGGAGTAGTGAGGTGCTTTGCTTCTACCTCCTAATTGGCCAGGATTGTGATTATTTTATGATAAAACTGCACCTCCTGCTAGGTTGCACTGCTTAATTAATGTACTCTTTTTCAAAGAATGTACCAGCCCATGAGAAACCAGGCTGTAACCAGATGTTAGATTTGTACTACTGACATCATTTAACATATAGAAAAGGGGTTGTTTTCTGTTCTTGAAGTAAAAAAGTTGGAGAAAGCTGATCTCCTGCTCTGCCTTATTTCCCTTTTGCTGAGCAGTTTCAGCTCATTGATTACTGCAGTGTAGCTGTATCTAATGCATACCAGGATAGGGCAAGACTGGAAACTTCAGTCCTTAACCTGGTTGTAGAAGGCAGCATTCAAATGCCAAAGTCTGTACAGTTTTAGCTTTCAAGGACTAAGTCTGGGAAGGAATGAGAGTATCATAATTCAGTTTCTGTGGCAAGTTGGTCTTTGCTACACTCTCAGAGGCTGCCAGCAAGAGTGGTGGGTACGATGACGCTCTCGGTGTGTCTGCTGGGACTTGCACAGATGGCCACAACACATTTCGCCCTATTGACCTGCCCTTGGTTTGAGCTGATGACCTGGAAGCTAGGGGTGCCACAGCTGTATTATGTATCACCTGGCCCAGCAAGTGCATTAGCAAAGCCCATCTCCACGTCCCTGTATGTACAGTGCCAGATTTTCAGTTGATTGCCTCTCACTTCCCCAAGGATTAATTTGATACAAGATACTACCCTGGGATTTTAGGCTACCTGTGAGTCTTTGGAAACTCTGGTTCTCTCTTGCCTGATGTCTTCTGCACTGTTCTTGAGCAGGGCAAGTGTGGTGGAAAGACAAAAATAACCCTATGATAAGTAAACGTCCACAATGCCCAGCACTGATGCAACAGCAATGAATTTAGAGCTTTCACACTTCTAAAAATGAAATGTTTTGACCTGCTGTTAGATTGGTTGAAGGCTTCTTTGAACCAACTCCAATTTATAAGTATTATGTTGCAAAAGCACTGATACCATAAGTGATAGTGGCACCCATTGGAATAAAAGTACCCTACATCAAGCACATTTTGAAAATAATGTTGCCACGTAAAAGGTTCTCTCCTGAAGAAAATGGATTGTACAATAGCTTATCAGTTGGAGAAGAGTGCACAGGAGAAAAAGGGAGAAATAAAAATAATAAAACCCACTCCTGTGTAGAACATTAGAAACGTGGCACTAACAAAGACTTCCCATTCCACACAGAATTAGCGCTGGCAGAGGCAGCTCACAGGGCTGTGGGTGTACTCAGCTGTGCAGAGCTGATTATAGAAGATGAAAGAGCCTGGCAATTTATTTCATCTCACGCTGAAGCACTGCTGACAACTGAAAGTGAGGACAGAAGGATTCATTTGTTCAACTTCTGTTTTAGAAAGCAGGCTTCAAATGATACCACAGAGAAAGTGGAGGGAAGTGCTGTGGTGTAATAAAGTGTCTATTTTTTATTTTGCTGACTCCAAGATTTATGTTTTCAGCTGTTGGGGTTTTTTGCAGGAGGGGAGAGCTGATATTTGAGAAGCCTGCAACACCATGTTGCTGGTGGAAAAAAGTAGGTGGTGTTGACCTAACTTAATATGTATAATAATATGTTATATACATGTGCAAGTATGCAGATGGAGAAGCATTAGATAGATATGTGCAGATGTTTATATATACATAAGAATAAATATTTAACACCTTTCTTTCCATTCTATTTTGCTGTGGCCTCAGGGTTTCATAATCCCTTTCCGTGCCGAAATGTTTGAACTGGGGTATTTAATTGTAGTATTAACATTTATTCAGCAATCAAAATAGTGTATAATTCCTGGCAAACTGGACGACATATATTTCATTGCATTTTTCATGCACTAGAACTTTAAGGATAGATGGCAGAAGCCCTTAAGCAGGGGACACATGCAGATGTACTGGCTAAGGAACAGATAGGTTACAAAGCCACAGTCTGGAGATGGAAATCGGACCCTGCTTACCCCTCATCTCTGTGCCTGTGGCAGGTGGAACAAGAGACAGTAGCCTTAAACCACGGGTGGAAAAAAATCACATTTCAAAGGGTAAGGACAGTGAAGCATGGGAAANGGAAGTCTAAGAGTCAGACTAACATCTGTCAAGGCTGACAATAGTATAATTGATCCCACCTTTGAGCAGGAAGAAAACTAAAAGACGTTTTGAGGTTCCGTGGTTCTCTGTGTATGTTGGTTATTTTCAACGACTTCATCTTTTTTTTTTAAATTGTGGTTAACCAACCATGTTATTTCCCTTCAGTGCTAAAACACAGTTTACAAGTAAAAACAGCCTTACTATATAAGAGTCAGAAGAAAGGTCTGCTGAAAAGTTTGTTACGTTGAAATCTGGTTAAAATCTGACCATGTTTCTGCATGTATCCTAAACATTACATGCAGTCAGTAGGATCTGGCATCTCAGAGTTTGCAAATTGAGACCCGAAAGAAATGACATCCCTCCTAAGATTTTGTCACAATTATGTGTTTGGTTATAGAATTATAAGATGCATACAGGCCAAATTCTCCTCCTTCAAATTCCAAATTCCCATTGCTTTATTTTTTCACTGCCACAGAAAAACACCCAAATTATTATCCAAAAGTGTAAGCTATGTGAACATAATCAATTTCTTAAATTTCTGGTCTAACAGGAAATAGTAATTTATAACTTCAAACTGATCTAAAACAAGCAAAAAAAAATGTTTTTTCTCATTAAATTAGAATTCAGCACGATCATTTTTGTATCAAAAGATGTATTTTGCTGAAGAAGTTCAAAGGCTTTATAAAATGAAGTACTGAAAATACCATTTTACAATGATCAGAATGAAAACTTTTGATTCTTTCCATGTTTTTAAGATTTTTGTTGTCAAAATTATGCGAACAATTCAAAATTCATAAAATTCTTCAGGTGGTCTGAAGCTTTCTTTTTTTAATTTTAGGTGAAGTTTTTCACCCAACAGTATCAAGCATGAAGTCTTCCAGGAAATCTGGGTTAAGAGCAGTTACAAAAAAGAACAGACAAACTTAGGATAAAAGAGAAATTATGCTGAATCACAGCTTTTGTGCAAGTTTGCAGGGGCAGGTGCACCAGCAAAGTGAGTTCAGGGGGCTGTGCAGTTGCTAATGCATCATACTAAGATTGTACTCATGGGAGACTACCTTAAGCGAGATTAAACTACATGTATAATTCTAAACATTGTTGCCCTTTTCTGTATTATAAAATCTCTAAAATTCATTCCCCAATTGTATTTGAGTATTTTTCTTGCTTCTAGAATATCACATTTCAGCAGAATAATGCAAAAGAGCATTTTTTTCCAATGCAGGTCTTTTCTTATTTACTCTCCCCTTGCAGGTTTTCCCTTTGTTATGGGTTTGTGTGGCACGATTTTCCTTGGTGAAGGGGAGGGGGGCTGCAGAGATGGCCCTTTTAAGAAGCTACTAGAAGGTCCCCTGGTGCCAAAATCTCAGCCCCGCCTCTGGGAGGGGAGTGACGGTGGTAGCTCCTCTGGGAGAACAGATTTAAGAAGGGGAACCGGCTGTGTGGGGGTTGGGAAACCTGAGAGGAACATCTCTGCCGATACTGGACTCAGTGAAGAAGGAGGAGGAGGAGGGGGCGCCTGAGGAGGCTGATGGCCCTGCAGCCCGTGGTGAGAAGGCAGGCTGTCCCCCTGCAGCCCATGGAGGTGAACAGTGGAGCGGAGGCTCCCGAAGATGGCCGTGACTCCATGGTAAAAACTGCGCTGGAGCAGTGTGAGACTGGAGAGCAGCCCGCGGAAAGGACCCACGCCAGGGAAGTTCGGGAAGAACTGAAGCCNAGGGACCCCACGGTGGAGCAGGGGACGAGTGAGGAATCTTCCCCCTGAGGAAGGGAGTGGCAGAGACGATGTGTGGCGAGCTGACTCAACCCCCATCCCCCGTTCCCCTGTGCCGCTGGGGGGAGGAGGTAGAAAGAAGCGGGAATGGAGCTGAGCCGGGAAGGCGGGAGGGGTGGGGGGAGGTGTTCTGATGTTTAGTTTCCCTTCCCAATACCCTTGTGTGTTTGATTTGTAGTAAATGAAATGGATTTTGTTTCTTCCCCAGGTGGAGCCTGTCTTTTGCCCGTGACCATAAGTGGGGAGTGATCCCTCCCAGTCCTTGTCTCGACCCACAAGCCTGCCTTTGGATTTTCTCCTCATCCCAACGTGGCCAGGCGCGGGGGTGGGGGGTGAGTGAGCGGCTTTGTGGTGCTTTGTTACTGACTGAGCTGAAACCACGACACCCTTACACACAAACTTTATTCCACCAATGTGTATTTGCAGTGATGATAATAATTTTTGGAACATCCTCCCATATAATAAAAAGTACAGCCACTGAGTCACAAAGTGGCCAGGAACAGAAAGCTTAGAGCTGTCAAGGATGATACTTCTCAGTGCTGTGACCTATAGAAAGAAAAAATATGGTGCTAGTATTTATTACAGCAGGTTGCCAGGTAAACAGCCATTAGTCATCTAATACTTTAACATACAAAAATCAATTAAATGTAATCATCCAAATATTCTCAATTGCTGCTTTGTGGACTTTCTGTACAGTATGCAGTGGTGTAGCAGGAAAAACAGAGATGGATATCCCACTAGGAAATTGGTCACTAACTAATGAAAATCAGTTCTGCTTTGCAAAGCAAGAAACATCAGACAAAAAGGCAGCTTGGTTTAAGCAGTTGATTATCTACCTAAACCAAGCTGCTTACATGAATTGTAACATTTCCCCATCTGCTGTTTTCATGCTGTGTCCTTCCAAACCTGAGTACCTGGTCCTGTTGCAACTCTTCTCTGAAAGCAATGCCTAGGCAAAATTAACAATCAAGACACAGTTCCTTTTGTCTTTTCTTTGCCTCCTTAATAAAGAGGGCTGGACTCAGGCATGGCAAAATGTGCAGAGGAGTCACACACAGAGAGTTTGGGAGCACACTCTCTGCTGCCTCTCCCAGCCAACACTATGGTTTCATGGCACCCTGCAGTAAAACTATGGCTAATACATGATTTGGTCCCCACGTCACTTGAACACCCTTTAGTGCAACCTGTTATACTCCTATTATTTTCATTATAATTCTTCATACAAACTGATTAATTAGCCTTTGCTAGTCTTGTGTTGCAGAGCACAAACACTGGAACAGGTTACCTGGTATGGTGTTGTGCATCTGGTCTGCATGTGAGGGAGATGTGATCCTTTTTGTATCAGCTGAGCATGTGGTACATACATTAGAACCTGTGTTTCAGCCTGCTGGTCTGTCCCTACTGTGCTGCTAAGTCAGCAGTAACTACCTCAATGTCATCATATCCACAGATGGGGAAATTTATATCATGTGTGTTCTGCTGGTTACTTCTAGGCTAATAATTTTCTTTTCTAAATCAATATTTGAGAAAATGACTTGGAGAAGAAGGAGCTTCAGCATGTGAATAGTAAGAATACAGACTGTGAATCTGGATGGCCATAAGCACTAACTGCAGACAGCATCAATTTAATTGACATATTTTCTTTGTATATAGTCTGTTTGGTCCACATTTTGATCATAGAAGATGACTGGTTTGCTACTGTTTGCCTTGTTAACACCATATTATAAAGTATATATTATCTTAGAAAAATTACTAGGTGGTGAGGTGTCATTGCCAGGTAAGAGAATATCCAGTTTTAATGAATGTTGTTTCATGAAGAAATGTGCTTATGATAGCTTATTTCAGAGTATGTGTTACAATTCTGTCAATCAAGAGTATATTGGTAGCAACTGCTTCTGAAGAACAACAGTAGCTACTAACAAAATTATTTTTCCAACATCATTTTGGAAATTCTGTTTTCATAAATTCAAAACCAAACTGTACTTAATATATTTACTAACTGCCTTATTTCAACAGGTAACATCAGCTTTTCTCTTGTGGAAGCAGTAAGGTTCAGCTCAAACTATAATATAGGTAGTATCAATCTAAGTCACACAGGACAAGTATTCATGTTTCAAAACAATAGTATCACAATTGATACAGTGTGGTGCTCTCTGTGACAGGGGATGGTGTCCTTCATCAGAAAAACATAAAACAAGATGATCGAAAGCCATTCCTCTTCTATAGGTGATCATAACTCCTTTAGTTAGGGTCACGTTTGCAGGACTGTGTTGGAAATATCTGTTTTGAGGGTGAGCAAAAGAAAGCAAGAGCCCTGCAAGCCCTTTACCTACAGTAAACCTGGGAAAGGTTCTTGAGTGTTTACTCTCAACCTGAAGCAACTAATCCTCACTCTGTGTGAAGGCATGACAGGGGGAAGCAAGAAGGAGTTGGTATCCTTACCCTCAGTCCTACTGTCCAATTCTCACTATCATATTTGGAAGTTGTTGACCTATACAGTGTAGAAGAGATCAGTAGACTTCATAACTCAATATTCATACCAATTCATATCATGTGGAATGAAGGATCATGCTTGCTTTTATCTGTGAACTATGCATTTTGGGTAAACTACGGAAAAAACCTACAGTGGCGGTTGATTTTATCACTATTAAGTCAGTGTCATCAAAGAAAGAAGAGAACCAAGTTTGTGCGTTGCAGAAAAGGGCTATTTGAAAGACGACCTCCCAGAATCTTCTTGTTTGGAGGGGAGCAGGCACCTGCACTGTCTTTCAAAAGGTTTGGATATGTAGGCAAGGGAAGAGAATTCAAAATAATACATGGGACAGAGGAGGTCAAATAGTAAAATAGCAACTTCATTAGCATTGAATCTTTTCAAAAGCTCCATATCCTGAATCAGCTTCTGAAAGACACCAGACTGATAAGTCTGAATGAATTCTCTGTTGGAAATTCATTTAGAAAGCAAACCTAACTCATTGTAATGTGGTTAGAAAATGCACCAGCATCTCAAAAGACATAGGAAGCATGAAAAGGAGAAAGGAGTTGCTTTTTTCTTTTTTTTCTTTGCAGCATTGACCTTGAAAAGAAAAGGTGCGTTGAACAAATTATGGAGTGCTATTCATGTTTTAGGAATATTTCTCAGTGTACCAGTAAATGACTAAATGTGTTTATGTTGCCAATGTTGCCACCAGGCTTAATTCCTGATCCATCTAGTGTCTCTGATTTTTAAGCTAATATAATGCCTTTTCCTTCAACATTTATAGCCCTTTGAATTATATACTGGTGCAATGATTATATGCTAGAAATGTAGAAGCACGAGATGAGAGTAATTTATTAGTATCTTTTGTCTACCTATTTAAGATATTAATACCACATCTTCTGAAGAAGTGTTCTGTAAAAAAATGTTGTTCAGGCCACTATCTGTCATATTAGGTACATGCTGAGGCCTTAATAAGCTTGGATTGCGAATGTACTGATGCTCAGACCTTCAATAAACAGTGCAAAAGTAAAAAAAATAGTTATCAAAAATTTTACAGTTCAGTCTGTTTCCATAAAACAGCTAGAAAACATTATTTTGAATCACTGCTAGAAAAAAATCTGGTCCAATTTAATCTGATGGTGGTTTGGATGCTTCAGCAAATGTCTGAGTACTGTGTAACAAGTTTTTATCTTTCCAATGCATTTCAATCCAGTTACAGGAATGAACAGAGTTTTGCTGGAAAACAAAGCAGGAATGGTTATACTTTTCATAATGTTGACATTACTACTTCCTTTTTGTGCTCTAGCAAATGCCAGCAAGGAATACAGGCACTCTGTGTGCCCAGAAGGTACAAGGCTAGTTAGAAATGGAAACCACAATAGAGTGTTTTACTTAAGGATTGGAGACTGTTGATAGTTGCAGGAAAAAAACGAATTACTAGTTAGTTAATATGGAAAGCTGTGTGGCAGAAAAAGGTCTGTGATCTTTTAAGTAGGGAATTATCCACAAAATTTTAAAATACAGAGATGAAAGAGTCATTGTGGGTTTAATTAGGCTGTGGTCCTCTTACACACCAAATAGTCTTGTGAGGAGATTACCTCTGGCAATATTTCTGGTGCAGAAACCAGGCATCTTCCAGGGTCTAGCTCTTGATCACTCCCACAGTGGAGCAGAGAATGAGGAATAGTCTAGTGGATAGAATGTAAGATAAGGCTTCAGTTTTGCAGGAAACCTTGGCTCAATTCCCAGTCCTACTGTAGACTTGCAGAAATAATTTAATTATTTTATGCCTCAGTTTTCTCTCTATTTTAGTACCTACCTACATTCCAGAAGCTTCAAAGGTAAATTGTGTTAGCTGCTGGAAAGGAAACATCTCAGCTACTAAGGTGTCAGGGCTGATGGAAATTTTGATAAGTAGGTAAGGATATGCAGCAGCTGGTCGAGGTGGTCAGCCTGCTGAATGATGATGGTGACAATGCTGCCTATCCCTCAACCATCTGCCCACATACACTAATCTCAGGTCCACTTCTACAAGCATCCTCCAAGACCATGGTATACGACTACTCTGAATGGTGCCTGGGAGTGCTAGCAAGTCCTGATAACAGCACTGTTGATACCATTAAGCTGTTACCATACTTTTAACTCATGGAAAATAGCCTACCAAACAACTCCTCAGCACATTTGGGTAACTAGCTTGTCCTGTGGACCACTCCAGGAAGCGGTTTGCTTTGTCTTCCTCCTCTGGAAACAGGAGAGCTCACTGGTGAAGACATGGGCTATGCTGTCCCAGCTGGCTTGACACCCAACTAGACTTCACTTAACTACATAGCTGTGGTCTTTAAACCAACATTGGCTGGGGACCTTGCTCCTTGAATACTGGTGTTTTCTGATGTGATGCAGTGCTTTCATGTCTCTTTCAGAGACATAGATTGTAGCTTTAGCTAAATTAGTTGAAATAATATAAGCAAGTCTGGATGATCTTAATCCTCCTGTCCAAAGTGGGAATGGCCAGAATTTGCATCTGATGGCATTCGCAGGAACCAAAACTTTGAGGGCTCTCTGCTGGCAGCATGAACTTCTTGTCCGATTCTTTCCCAGAACTATTGGTCTTATTTCCAGTTACCAAGACTGCCACATGTAATTGCAAGAGGGAAGGAAATTGCCAGCATAGGTGATCGAGGTTATCTTCTAATTTCCTTGAGCCAAAATAATGAGAACAACTCTAAATGGGAAGCCAGAGAGAAGAAACCCACAGAACAAATCTGGTCCTTGTTAGTATTAGTGATATGTGGTAGCAGTTTCCTTGTAATATAGCTCCAAAATATCATTGCAGACTCAAAGTGGTTCCAAAACATTGAGCAGTACTTGAAAATAAGTGCCAAATATATAATTATTTTCTATACAGTGGCCTCCTCCTCACCCCAGATTGCTGTTTTACATGCCATAATAACGACAGNAAAAAAAAAAAAAAATAGATTAGGCTGAGAAGCTGTATAAGCCTTTACATATTCCCTTTCCTTTACTAGCATCTTAAGGCATTTTTTTTTCTGTGTGGGCTGGTGTAGGTGCCTGCTTATGTCTAACCCTTTTATAGTGCTTTGTCCTCACACAAATAATCATGAAAGCACATCAAATAATAACAGCAGGGGAATTACTATGCTGCCAAAATGTTCCCATCAAGCAGCTAGAGTGTAGTCATCATTATAATCACTTTGAGATGTTGAATGTAGTTAAACCAGCTAGCTCAGCTCCTCTGAAATCTCTGAAGCTTTTCTCCTAAGAGTAAAGGAGCTTCCAACTATAAATATGGATCAGTAAAGTGTACCAGAAAAAAAAAAAAAAAAATCCCCCGGGGTGC
>VYZV01001566.1:0-12786 GCA_013401275.1 Pandion haliaetus | reverse complement strand
AAAAAATCCACCTGTGTGGCTGCATGTACACATACATATATGTATGTGTGTGTGTATATGTTCAGCTCCACAACCATGAAATAGATATTTTTCAAAGGTTTAAATATTTCAATGTTTTCTTTTTTTACTTCAATATTTTGGCTATTCCTCAAGGTGAAAATGTGGAACATAACAAGAAAGGGACGTCTGCTTTAGCTTTTCTCCTTAATTCTCACTGCTCCTCCAAATGCATTTCTATGTAGAAATGCTTAATTTAGTAGAGGATGTTAAGCATCCCAGGTGATATTTGTAGTTAACTGAATTAGGGTAGCAAATTGTCTTCCTGTTTTATGCCTTGTTGCAACCATTTGTAAAATGGAATTTTATGATTCTACCTCACAGACATGCAGTGAGACTGAAAATATAATTTTGACTCCCTTTAAAGAAGGGAAATTACCTAAATGTGCCAAGTGTTATGTGAGTGCTGGTGTTAAATTAGTGTATTTTGTCTTTGGCCTGTGATTCGTAATGTTACTTACAGAGACAGCTGCACTTGTCAATCCCTTCCTGAAGACTGATTTCATTTTCTTTATTTGTGCTTTGAGAAAACTTCATTCATGACTCTCATTTTCCAGTAAACATTCTTTTTCTTTTTTTTTTACCCTCTGTCTCTGCTTGTTTGCCCCAGTTAGTTAACTTCTTTTTTTGAGCTCTGCCTCCAGACTACCCAGATTCTATTCTCCAAAACTCTGCACACTCTTCAGGAAATATTTTACATCTAAGGCTATTCCAGTTCTCCATATCTTCCTTTGACTTCCTGACAGCAGCGTTTGCAGGCTTACCTCTGGGTGATTTCCTCAAGTCCTCCACACGTCTTATTCCACACAGTTGGCAAGTATGTGTTGGGGAAGACAAGCATCATACAATATGTCAGCTACACTTTAAAAATACCTGGGGTAGATAGAATTTATGCTATGGCACTGTGAAAATGCAGAGTTCAGACACAGTAAGTCTCAAAGTGTGTTATCTGTTCTCTGTGATAAATGGTTTAGTATTTGCATACTAGTCAGCCTGCACTTATTGGGACAACTCCCTCTGCATTTTTCATACATATTTCTGACATGCTCTCCAAGTTCTGTGTGGTCTGTTCAGTGCTTAAAACACGTAATGGGAAGAAATATATCGTAAAGAGGTGAGCTTGTAATGTCGACACTTCACTGTAATGCATGTGGCATATCTGTTCCCACCTCTTAGAAGGTGTTTTGGTGAGCCATATATTTCACAGAATATACCACAGAGTGCTTACTGTGAAATATGATAAATCATTAAGCAGCCATTGTAGAAATAGATGAATGGAGAGAAGTGTAAATGAACAGCATAAGTGTACAATGTCTCATCCTTAATTTTTATTTTACAACTGTACTGACAGTTTATAAAAGGTGTTGTAGTTACAAATACATGTTATAATTCCACTACTCTACTGGAATTGAGCTTCTTCAGAAAATGTAAATCATTGATTTGCTGGAGTCACAAAGTTATGTAACTTGGCTGTTCCCAGGGTGATGGCCATATTTCTGAAATCCCAATGAAAACAAAGATAGCAAAGGGGTTGGAAGGTAAATTATTTTGTTCTGCTTCCACAGTGTTTTACTACTGTGTTTATAGCATGTTGTCATGTGCATCTAAAAGAGGAGAATGAGAAAAACAAGAACAAACCCTTTGATTTTGCAACTCTGCAAATGCCTACTCAGCTGAGTAACACTCATTCCTGTCATCCACTGAGTGACCAAGAAACCTGACTTGCAACATGGTTTTCAAGGTCATATATTTATGTTGTCATTAGAGGCACTCATTATTTTGATTTCCCTTTTTTGTTCATTGGGCACAGGGAGAGTTTGCACCGGTCACCTTGGAGCATCTAACATTATACATCCAAGTTAGGACCCTAATTGCCCTTGAATAGTACCTTATTTAGGAAAGAGAAAAGATGGAGGCACATTCAGACTGTGATTCGAGCTGCACGGTGCTGATTAGCCCTTTGGAGGTGATCAACCCTCTGCAGTCACATTACAGGTAGCCCAGAGTGAGTGAGGTTCCTGGCTTTGGTGTCTCCACAGGTGCTTAAGGATGGGTTATGTGAACCACTTCTTTGTGTCTGCTCCTGCCTTCCCTGAAAGCATTATGAATCCTTTTGTTCATTTGAATACAAGTGAAAAGAGCGCGCTCGCTCTCTCTCTGCCCCTATCCAGCCCATAAGCACAGTTTAAGATATACCTTGAATTTCATGACCTATTTGTTTCTGCAATTCAAATTAGCCTTTTTTTAAACCTCAGCACTTTCAGCTGATGCTACAGAAATGACAGTGTTTCTTTTCTGAAAAGTCGTTAGTAATGTTTTGAAGCACTTTGTTTACAAAAGCTTTCCTCTTATTCATTAAAACAAATGAATGACTTATCAGATTTCAGAATACTTGTAAGGTGAGCTTTACAGATCCCATTAAATGTTAAAAGCTGTTTGCAAGAACAGTGTGCCTGTCTTCAAGCATCCAGCTCACAGTGTGCTTCCCAAGATCTTCAGATTTGTGAGATACACCAATAAAATATAGAAAAAGGATTATCCTAATTTGAAATAGGTCAGTCTAAAGGTGAAATCCTAACACTGGTTATTTTAACTCTCTGGTGTTCCCAACAAAGTTCAGGAAGGTTGAGAATATAATTCAGGAAAAAATGGACTGAAGTACAGAAAAGATTAAGTGAGCGAACTGTACAGTCATGACCCCTGTATATAATAAAAACGTTTTCTGGGCAAAATTAAGACTGCTGTTAGATGTACATGTACAGATTGACTGCAGATATATACAGCAGTGTAATTTTTGTCCACTCTGACTTTTCTACTGCTTGATTAAAAGACTAGACATTTCCCCTTGAGATTCACTCCTCTGCCTAATGTGCTGTAATTGCAACAGAGTGCTTGGTACAGCAGCAACGAGCATTATTCTGTAATAAATTTAGGTCACTGCAGAGTTCATCATGTAGTCCATGGCAACAGAAGATAAAGCACTGGTTAGTTCATCTCTAGCTTTTAGCTGCAGTGTCACTGATTCTCCTGTCTAATGATATTAATAGAGCTAAATGTAGGCAAATTGTCCAAGTCCCAAGGTCTCTTCCTTCCTACTGTGTATGTAATATTTCAGCAAGAGAAAACATAGTGTAGCAGTATTATAAAAGAAATTTGAACCATAAGAATTCTTAGCCAAGAAAAAGACAATCACATTTTACCTTAGAGCATTCCTTTTCTATTATCATGTAATCCCTCAGTTCAATATTTTTGAAATCCTTTTGTTTTTACAAACCCCTACACTTATGTCTTATTTCTCTAGCGAAAAGCAGACGGAAATTGTGCAAGGCTTTCAGGAGTGTTGATTGCAATTGCTAAGTATCTGGAATGAGTTCGGGGAGCACTTTGCTACAAGAAGAGTTTTTTTCTGACTGCTTATTTACTTGACCTTGTTCTTGAGAATATTTTATTCATTGAGCTTGTTTGCAAAGTGGCCATTCAGATTAAATCCTAGCTGCAGGCCATTTGTAAGATTTTTCACTTCAAGGTTTTTTAAGTTTTATTGCTTCACTGTCTGATATACTCAAACACCACTAAATGCTTATTTCTGTTCTCATGCTACATTTAGAGTATCAGTAGGATTGAAATACTGTACCCTGGCTTGCACAGAACTGTGCACAACTAACTTTTTCTTCATTTAGTTATGTATTTTAATCTTTTACTGTTGATGATGATGATGCTTGTTGATCACCGTATCTTCCATGAAAGGATTGAGAGAAAAGTTCAAAGCATTGAAACAAAAACATAAAGCAGTGGGATCTGAAAAAAAGCTGGGGGTGGGGGATTTGTTCATATTTAACTTTAACTTATATTATACTTAGAACTGGGAACAATGAATTGCAGTGGATTGCAGAAGTTCAACACACTCTTTTTTAGCTTTGAAGTTCTTTGCCTTAAGCATCTCAAATATTTTTGAAGAATTTAATAATTATTGTAGGCAGTACCATATAAATCTCTTGTAGTTGTGAATGTCAAGAACAATGGCAAAAGGGTGTCTTACAAGAATATGGAAAGCAGAAAGATGTAAGTTGCCTACCAAATTAAGGGCATCAGGTTGCATCTCTCTTTGATTTGTGGCAAAACCAAAGTATTGAGTCTGCGTGATTAGGATGGATGTTCTGAAGGGAATCTAGGGAAACTAAAAGTTTCTCACCTGGAAGGTATAAGTTCTTGAGCGTTCATGATATCATCTAGAATTTCCTTGTAAAACTTTTGCCATATAAGTTCCTAAGATGGAGCTTGTTTTAATCCATAAATTGATTTCTGTTTGACTATCTTACTTGACATCTCAAAGATGAAGTCCAAACTATTACTTGTGTGGTATTATATGACCAATGGCCCACTTGAATAAGCTTCTCTCTGCATGTTTCTCTAATTATTCTTCAGTTTTCAGATTTTTTTTGCTTACAGCAAAGCAGTTCTGAAACATACAGACCCTAATATTCATTACATATAAACTATCTTTAGTGAAGTCAGTGAAGCTGTAATAATTTGTATCAACTAATGAGCTGATCCATGTTTTACACAGTTCTTGCTTATCGACACTACAAAAGCCAGCTGGATAGTCTATGAAGTGGTGTTTATTTTGAGGTGTGTCTGTAAAAATATACTTTGAAAGAAAAATAATGAAAGAAATTACAGCACTGTTTATACCTTATTGAAATTATTCATATGGTGCAGAAAAGGGAGACAAAGGGAAATTTCAAAGATCTTTGAAATCTCTACATTTTCAGTCCCTTTCACCAAATGTAGCTCTGACCTGAATCTGCAGCCATGTGATTCAAGTAACTCCTATTTAAAACAATACTGAACTGATTATGGGTCCTGAGTTTGATTCCAGTTCTGTGGCATGTCAATAACTTTGAGTGAAGTTGGTGAAAGGTACTAAGATCTTGCTGAGATAGTCTCAGATCACAGGCTTTCCATGTCAAGTCACTTTTGGTTTCCACTTTTAAGAGTACAGAGTAATGGCTTTAATATGGTTTTTCCATCCTTACCTTATATGCTTCCCTTATCTTTCTACAACATTTATGACAAGATCTTTCTTTCAGGACTGATTTTCTGTGCACTCCAGCTGTGCTTACAGTTCTGTTCTTAGATTCCCTTTTTCCAGATGTCTCTGCTGTCAATTTACTCCTGTTTTCACTCACTCAGTTTTTTCCCCAAGAAAGGATATTGTTACAGACCTCAAGATTTGTCTTTAGATAATCCTGTCCATAGCAGTCATGACTATTTCATTCTTGTTTTTATTCTGAGATTAAAAAACAAAACAGAACTTCCTTGTTTCAGCTGTAGTTTATTGCTAAATGTCCTCGATTTTCTTGAGTGCCTTCGATTTGCTGGAATTTGTTTCTCACATCAGGCAAGCAGCTCTAATGTCAGACAACAAGGCCCTGGTGATCATGTGCAGGTTTCTAACTTAACGTCAGACTGCATTTTTAAGATACTCGCAAGAAAGTCATCAATAGAGTCTATAACTCAAGATCTTAAACCAGACGTAGTTTCAGGATAGCTCTTCAGTATAGATTTTTAGGGATACAAATTTTTAGGGAAAATTTGACTTTCTGATGCAAGGCAGTCAACAACTCATAAATTGGAGACAGACTCATATATAATGAAGTCTTCATAAAGTCATCCTACTAGAATATGGAAGATTGATGATAAACTTTGGAATTTAATATCCCAATGCCTTATCCACTAACATGATAGAATGAAAAGAGACTGCTGTCAGACAAACAGTACTGAAAGAAGAGTAAGTTTGTGACATTATCCTAACTGAAAAAAGTAATTGATTTTTGATAGATGTTTTATTGCTGATGGAAGTTATGATTTTATGAACTAAGGAAGGAAAACTTCACTTAAGACAGGCAGCCTTGCAGAAAATCATCTGGGTATTTCATCTGGCATTTTAGAAGTTTTACATAGTTAAACCTGTTTTGCTGGTTTAAATTTAAAAGGGATTCAAACCTTTCAGAACAATGAACAAAAGCTGACTTACCATATTCTTCTGTGTCACAGTGGAAAGTTTCTGAAGTCTTTTGGTCTTACATATCTGAGAGACTTTTGGAAGCCTGAGAGGAAATTACTACCTGGAGAGACCCTGTTGTTTTTCTGCTTAGAAACCTTGAAGATGGCCAGAATCCAGTTTTCCAAACTGGCTGTCTAAAGGATGACAAGGTTACACAAAGGTTCTCACCAAACTGTGGGAAATGGGGAAAAAAATTAAACAGTTAATGACCAAGTGCTTCTTATGAACCTGCAGTTTTCAAGATTTTGATACATGCTGGGATTAACTGGCATAACTGAGTTGAAGGGTAATAGAGTTTTATTAAACCTACATTATTTTCAAATTCTTTTTCCCAACATAGTGTGACCACAGTTAAAGTAAAAATGTTCATCAATATTCACTGAAGTGCCTGAGTTACTAAGCACTTATTTTGTATTTACTGTAAGACTATGATTTTCAGAGAATACTGAATCTGAATGGATAATAGATGTTATTAACATACTGTCAGACCACACATTGTTATTTTTAAATATAAATTGCATAATTAACTGAAATACAAAAGAAAATTTGTTTTCTGTTAACATGTCCTGTAGCAAGTGGTCTGATCATCACTGGGACCTGGTAGAAAGTTCATGGCTTAACCTGCTTTTAGAAATATGTTGAGCTTGGGAACAGTAGTGTCCACAAACTGGTAAGAAAATTTGTCTCTTTTAGCATTTCTCACAGTGTTTTCACCAACATATGCTTTTATTTCTCTCAGTATTTCATAGCTGCTTTCTCTTTTGACCAGTTTACCCTTCTGAGCAACCAACATATGCTTAGGATTAAAACCTGAGGCTTAGTACCAGATTTAAAAAAAGAGAACAAGTGGAACTGAAGTGTATACCTATTATGCAAAAAATACAGGGAACATTAGCAACAGAAGTGAATGTCTGTCTCACAACCCTTGAAGGAACAGAAAATGGTTTATCTGTTGGCTATACACTGTAAACTGATAGACTTGATCTCTGAGATCAGTCAGTAAAAGCTTCTACTTATCTACAAATCCTGGGTTCAAACCCCATTGCCAAATAATTGCCCATAATTTTTGTGACAAATGTAGACAAATCATGATTGNATTACCAACCAGGCTAAACATTCCCTGCAGGCAGGGAAGAGAATCTACTATCAATGTTTTGATGATCCATTAATGCAGGCCCTATCTGATTGAGTTTTCTGCTTGTTCACTTGGAATGTAACATTCTGTGACCTTGAAATATGAGCATTAAAGACAGGATACCTTATCTTGCTGCATGTCACTGTCACCAAATAAAGCTTATATTACGGGTGCTTTGAAATGAGCTGGTGGTGAAAAGAGAACCTCTACTGTTAAACCTACCTTAACACAAAGCCTGTGTTATTTATTTACGATGTTACATGAATCATCTGCACTTTCTGTGATAAGCCCAGGGCTGTGTGTCTTTCATTTCAGCTGACATTTTGCTGCCATTTGCCAGGCTAAGTAACTACTGTGCAATCACTCCAAGCTGATGCATGGTCATTGTTTTGCACAAAATGGATATTTAACTCAGGTAAAAGACCTTTTTGAAGAATAAAATTTGACAAAGTAAATTTTTGCTCATATATGAGATATCAAGTAGGTCTGCACCAAATGCACTTTTTAAGATAGCTAAAAGGATTTTTGCAGAGAATTTAACAAACTATTTTACTTCTGTGCCCAAAGTAAAAAAAAAAAAATTATTAGTTTTGAACAAAAAGGATTTCTAAGGGTACTGAAAGGCTTTTATTTGGAATTATATATTCTTAGCCTCGTCTGATAAGATGTTTGAAAGCTGTGTCTTTGTAAAGACAAAGAGCTGTCAGTTACTGTGTTAAAAAGGATCTAACAAAATGACATTTTTCTCTACCTTGTATTTGGGTTTTTTTTCCAGAGATTCAATTCTGAATCACAAGGCCAATTCTTGATAAACCTACTGCATTTCATGATCCTTTACCTTGCTTGATCATGCCCTAAAATGATAGAATCACTGGGTATGTTGTGCATAGAGTAATTGAGCATTTTTCTTCTCTCTAACTGTAAAAGGCAGAAAATTGAGCACAATTCAAAGATAAGGAGTTTTGCCTGCAGTTGTTTAGCTGCTGAGAAAATTTGCTGACAGGTTTGCTTGGATGGTTATACTCTTATTTAAGCTAAAAAAGAAAAAAAATAAATGCAAGCCATACAAAACTGGACTGGAATTGTCCACAACTGACAAGCTATTGCTAGTTAGAGATTTAGAGACTGCTGGTTAATAATTTATGAGCTTCTAATGCAGTACACTATGTGACTTTCATTTTCTTGTTCATGGAGCATATCAAATGCAAGGTGTTACTTGTAGGTTTGGACAGATTTTTCCCATTTTTTTCTTCTTCCAATTATTCATTAAATACCTGATGTGTTATGCAGAATGGAGGGGAGGAAATGCAAATAATTCTAGCTTGAGAAAATGCCATCATGGCATTCATCATCACTTTGTGACATTTGCTGTCCTTTTATTAAACTGCCTGGCATTTCATGAAACCATGCCCATATTAATTGTACTTTCATCAACTGTTGTTTTCCCCTATTAAATGATTTGATAGTGTTTTCCATGCAGGAATATCAACATGTTTAACAAACTGTAATCACTAAAGCTTTGAAACCCATCCTGATGGGTCTCTTACCTACCCCCAGCTTAGTCTGAGACACAGTTTTTAATGGCAAGGCTATGGGCATCTTACCCAGTTGAAACTAATGTTGAATGTATTAATGATGTTGAATGGAGTCAGGATAGCTTCACTCTAGCAGTCTAGTTTCAAACCCCCCCAAACATCTTGCCTTTTGCTGCAAAGATTTCTCCCCTTTCTCCTCCAGTTTGTAGTCTTCAGTAAATGTAAATTTGCAAAGGTGGATCCAGCAATGCCTTTGCCTGACATCACATTTGTTTTCACTTCCCTGCAGGATGTTTTCTGTTATTCAGCTCCAGCATTACAGTTCACTGAAGCTCACATTCCCTTGCAGAAAGCCAGCATAGGTACATTTTTACAGCAGCATTACATGGGGGAGTATTTGGGTTAAGGTCACCTTCACCTTGGCAAGGGAGAGGCAGAGAACAGTTGCCCTGTAGTGAACCTGCAATGCACATGCAACCAGCAGGTTGATCTGCTGCGTCATCCCCTGCCCTCTTTCAGGAGATGTGACTTATAGGACTGACGCACTGTGGGTTAACAGCCCCAAGCACACCAGTCCCTAGCGCTGTGTACAAGCTGAAGGGGGGCTGTGTACATCTCAGCTCTCCGGCCTCAATGCCACATGTCCACTTCCTAACACCTCCTTCTGCAGTTTTGTCTGGTCCTTCAGGACTCCCTGGAGGCCTGGTTTTTGCTTTGGTTTATTGAAATCACTTTCCTAGAGTCATTTCTATTAAAAGACACGCATTGGGCCCTTTCAGTTAGGAGGAGTTTTACAGCATATCTTCTGACCCTAGAATTATACATAAAAATCTCAAAATATTAATTCCTTGGGAACAGATTATGGATGTAAACACCAACCTGTGGTAGAAATGTTAGTAATTTGTTAGTCGTATAAAAAAGAAATGTGAGGCAAACAATCTTATGTGCTTGCTATCTTGTCAAAAATAATTGGCTCATTAATCTTAGCTGTATTAATTTAGTTGTATTATGAAGGTCAAATGCAAGAAGATCCTTTTGCATTCTCAAGTTAAACAAAGCTCTCTATACATTCACCAGAGTTTTTTTCTCTCTAAACCCAAAATTTCAATAACACCTTTAGTAATTAATTAGGGAGAATAACCAGGGATATAGTGAGAGATACAAAATAAATGAAGAGACCACACAGATGCAGAAGAAATAAACACTAGCAGCTCATTCCTCATGTATATCCCTAACATAGTTTCCTGTGAAAATAAAGCTTGTTTATGAGAATAATATTACCAGATCGCCTTATAAATACAGATCTACCTATGATATCTATATGGATGTAACCTGAGGAAAGGAAATCAAGCAAAATCTCAGATGAATTTTGGAATAAAGAAAGTTTTGACTAGTTTATTGGTATTTGGCCAGTTATNGGCTTCCAGAATTGTGGTTTGGGGATTTCTGTAATTTGTAAAAATACAGAAAAACTGACCTAAGAAAGGAATCATAGTATTTGTTCTCCCTTGTGTTGCAGATACTAATTATCCTGGACTGCAGGTTAACCACTGAGCAAGAGTACACTTGAGGAAATGCAGAACATAAACATGCATCTCCAAAGATATTAAAACTCTATCAAACTTAATGCAATGTGCAGACATTGTTCTGACTTCACAAAATAGCTCACAACATAGCAAGGTAAAGAACTTGTAAGAAGTTTCA
The DNA here is from genome assembly GCA_013401275.1 of Pandion haliaetus. Lineage (NCBI taxonomy): Eukaryota > Metazoa > Chordata > Aves > Accipitriformes > Pandionidae > Pandion > Pandion haliaetus. The sequence goes on along the minus strand of VYZV01001566.1, from coordinate 2,288 downwards.
ACACAGTAAAGGGAAGTGGCTGGGTGAAGTAACAACTGCTCAGAGGGAAAAAAGTAGGCAGCCAGCACTGGTGTTTATAGATGTAATCATGTCAATTCCCATTTGTAATAATTTAATGTTAGGTAGTTGGTTACAGTTTTAGTTGCTTACAGACTCTACAGTTTAGTCCAAGTCCACGGGGCAGCATTTTTAATTGTATGGTTTTACATTTTCTTCTTCTGCTCTTTCTAACTGCATGATTTTGGATATTCTGAATATTTTAGTAACCTTTTTTTGCCATTCATAAGCAAGTTGTCAATTCTCTAAAAAGTAATTGTCTAGGACAGATACTTCCTTGCCTCTTGAGACTTATTTAATTAAAGTAAATAACTTATGCTCATTGCATGTACACTTGTTATTTCAAGACTATTTTCACCTGCTGCCATCAAAATTTGTGATTCCATCTGATGTTTCAGAAATCACATGCAGTTTCAGAAATCCCAGTCCATCTGGACCTTTATTCCAGCACATTCGGCTTGAAGAGTTTCTTCAGCTGAGTTCTCTTTTTGCTTTCAACAGCAATTTATACTGTATACCTATAGGTTATAGTGAACCCTACTACTTCCACTCTGGATAACACAGGCCAGTAGATACAGGCAAGCATGGTCACGCAAGAAGACAATGAAAGGAAAACACAGAATGAAGGGTGTACTTGGGTCATGAAACGATACTTGTTTAAGCATGACTGTGACTGCATTTCATTGCATTTAGTTACCTCTGCATGGGAAGTGCCATGGAGGTGTAAAAGCTCAACTACCAACACATCTGCATGCCAGAAGGCTTACTGTGAGAATATTGGTCTTACTGGAACTATTCCTTAAAGGTGACGGACACCTCAAAAACATTTCCAAATTGCTTCTCATGGTTTTGTGAACTATATGTGTCCAAAGGAGTTGTATACCTGCACTGCACAATGTAGTGTCATGTAACACCTTAAATACTCTAAAACTGGTGTCCTCTTGCAGCCAATAAATTGAAAGAAATTGTCCAGAATAATCTGTACAGACTCTCCTCTTATAACTTTCTAAAAAGTATTTCACCTTGCCAGTTTTTACATTATTCCTTATTATGCAACTTAATCCCAATTATTTTTTTCATTAGTATTTTCTGACAGGTTTTTGAACCATTGTTACTTAATAGTTTTGGCATATCTAGTTCCCCAGATGCTGCAAGCTACCACCTTAATCACTTCATATCTATTTCATACTTTTGAAGATCATGACAAACAATCAAACCTACCCAGTTAAGCATGTTTGTGGAGGGCTCTCAAGAAGAGCCTACTAGACAAGTACAACATGACGCAAGCTCATGGTTAGAAGATTACATATGTAGAGCCACTTTGTCCAGTCAGCAGGTGCTGTCACTTTATCTCTTTCTTCTTAAGCCCAACAAATCTCTACTTACACACTTGTCCTTGGTACAAACTGTAAATCTGTAGGACTTGTCTAACTTATGTAAGGATATTTCCCTTACCCATACCAGCAGAAGCCTGGGAGAGTTCAAAAGTGGCTTTAAAGCTATGTTTACTTCCTCTTAACATGTGGGTGGTAATTTCTGAAACATAAATTTTCTTTCATGTTGAGTCTCTGGAATCCTGCCACCAGTTACCTACAGGTAATTATATGACCGCTCTTTTTTCATCTCAAATATAAGAAATTATTTCATTTTGTATGTATGTAGGGTGAAATGCAGGATGTGCTTGTGCCCACTTACTTTGAAATTAGATAGGTGTCATGTCACAATATTTCTGTGCAGCGTTGCGAATTCTTTTAAACAGAATATTACTACTGAAAAGATATTGAGCATTGCTTATGGATGTGTCTTGGAAGTCCAGGGAATCCAAAGGGTGTCTTTTTCCTCACCACAACCAGAGGGTCTGTGGCAGAATAAAAAAGAAGAGAGATTTTTCCATTTCCTCCCATCCTGCCTTTCCTTTTGGTTTTCTTACCATCAGATAAGACACTGCAACCTAGCCTATCCTTCTTCTAGAAGTGAGTCTTAAATGCAGTTTGGGAAGTGAGTTCACAAAAGTGCAGGGTCTGTCTTGTCACACTCTAGATAAACTCTTCTACTCCTGTGGGTGCCAGGGGAGCATGTCCTCTGAATAAGCATGACAACACAAAATAAATCCCATTTCTATAACTTTACTTAGTTTTTACAATTTAATATTCTGAAATGATGGATACAGTGTCTCCTGGAACATGTGCTCTCTTTAAGAAAAATGCTGGTGCAAAGTGTCCTGTTGGGAG